>VSDK01006886.1:293871-305369 GCA_009767595.1 Symbiodinium kawagutii | reverse complement strand
TCATCATCATCATCATCATCATCATCATCATCATCATCATCATCATCATCATCGTCATCATCATCATAATCACCATAATCACCGTCATCATCACCATCATCATCATCATCATCATCATCATCATCATCACCATCATCACCGTCATCGTCATCGTCGTCATCATCATCATCACTCTGACTTTCTAGCATTACTCCACTAGATCAAGCATCATCATCGTCCAGTAGGACCTGGTAGGAGAATGTCACCTGGCTTACCTATACCACCATAAGGCGATAATGTGGGAATTGATATGGGGAAGGGAAATCCGGTTTTTCAGCTGAGTCCCCAACTGACAAATGTTTGATGGCTTTCAGGCTAGGCTAGCCTGTAAAGGCTTCAGTTCCATGATCAAATGACTTCACTGATAGATATTCAGGTCACGTAGTAACCTAAAGTGGTATCCTCCACAAAGATTGCACCAAAGATGCAACAAAGCCTGGAGTCCATCTGTGATGAAGCTTCGTGTATAGCTCCTGGTGATCCCTCTTCATCATTGGTAAACATGCACGAGCCGGTCGTTTGGAGCGGAGAAACGAGGACATCCAAAGGTCTCTTGCCAGCTGCCAGGTCCTTTGTCTGGGCGTGCTGAGACCTGCAGTGGCTATGGGCAAGTCGGCTTAGTGCCCCGTAAAGGCGGGATGGACTGAGCAACCAATGATTTGGAATTTGGGGCTGCAAATTGGTAACATTGTTAAAGCCAAATGGATCTGGGTCCAAACCCCATTACCCATGGTAAACCTCGCAAATGAGAGTGAATTGTTCCCAAGCTACATAGATGGCATGACGACTGCATACGATTGGTGCTGACCCTTCCCCAAAGAAGGATGCAACCAACAAATGTAACTTAGACTTGGTCGTTAGTTCTACCATTTTGATCCCCAAATCACCGACTTCACATCGCCTTTTCCACCTTGCACGACCCCAGCCTACAATATAAGCGTAGGAAAGGAAGCGGAGAAATGAAAGCAAATACATCTCTGATAATCTCCCCACATTGGTGATTTGCAAGCGGGCTGCACTGCTCATACAACAACAAAAGCTGAAGATTGACAAAGTCTGTATGAACCAAAACTGAATCAGGATACCCCCGCTCCCCTCGCTCTATTCATCTCTATTCAACACCTATGTTGGAGTACGTCCAGAGACTTGGCCCTCACATCTGACTGGTTGGCCATGGCTCGCACTTTCTCAAGTCGTTGGTTGAACCTGATCTAGGGACAGCATACCAGTTGTAAAACTAGCCTGACACGTCTCTGTAAGAAAAGAGTCCAAAAAAATGTTTTTTGAATGTCTTTGAACTGTTAAACATATTTGAGATTATTTGAGCATTGCTTTTGGTCTAGCGTATGAGATAGCTAACACACTGTTTCCATTGCGCAATATTGACTATTTGCATGATTGACTGAGTAGCCAGTTTCTGCAGTGCTTAACCATGAATATTGTTTTGGGTCAATACCAAACGGCTGCTGGTATTCCAAACAGCTGTCAGTACTAAACATCACTTTATTCATTACTAGCCAGTATTAAACGTCACTAATTAAACTTAAACCAAATCAATCATAAGTCATCCATTACTGGCCGGTATGAGCCATTACTAGCCAGTATCAACCACTATGAATGCGTTTCCACCATTCTTCATCAAACTTCGCATTCATAAGCCCTCCAACGTTCATGAATTCATGAATTATCTGACGTGCTACGGATCTGCCATGTTCATTGTGACAGGTCCAATCTGACAGGTCGGTGGCTGCCGGATCCCCACCCAAGTTGGGCCCGCGACCTGCTGGAAACCACATGTGCATTGATGCCAGTGCCTTGGTGGCGAACAAACAAATCAAGAAGTGGATACACTAGTCCTGGTATGTCCTCGTCATTGATTGATGTACCACTGTATGATACCATATGATGCGCATAAATACACTAGTTTTATTAGATACACTACATCATACCCTAGTCCTGAGTCAAATCGAATCATAAGCACCAGGGAATATCATCAGTCAAACTGACATCTTCCCAACAAAATAACCAGCTCATGATCTCAACTGTGAAAGGTGTAGGTTGGTTTTCCATTCCTTGCGTGCTTGTTGAGACGCACGTTCTCTTGGCACGGTCGTTCCGATCATGGCACGTTGAAGGTGATCAAACTGATGGCTGTGGGTGACAAAGGTGAACAGCAACAATGACCATGTGGCTATGGGTCAATATTACCCAACCAATTTCATGGGGGATAATCAAGCAATAACAGGGAAAACAATGGATAATGGTGGGGGAACCAGGGGTACAGGGTTTTGACCCACTGCCATGTCAAAAGATAGGCATAGTCACAACAACAAAAAGAACAACAACGGCAAATGTAACGAAAGCAATGGCAACACCGGGGAAAAAAAAAACAACCACAACAACGGCAGCAGCAATAACAACAACAAAAACCGCTAACAACAGGGACAACAAAGATGAGAAAGTTGCTCCATTTTGTGAAGTAACAACAGCAATAACAACAAACATGAATAAATAACATAGCCAAGAAAGAAATGAGCAAACACTTTCCATATCTTCTGGCAGCTCCAAGATGCGATATCTTTTCAGCAGTGCAGCCGCTGTCGCTGCATGCAACGGCAGCGGATGCAACGGACCTGGCTTGACCAGGACGCTAGTTCGATGGAAAAGCATCTGGGCAGTGTTCATCATACCCCGCATATTGCCCCGTCTAGAAAACACAATGAGCAAACTAAGCAACAATGATGAATTGAATCTGGAAACATGGATTCGTCCAGGCACAAATAATGCACTCAATCCAAGTTCTGACTAGATTCTAGATGTGTCAAACTCAGGAACCGGGGCCATGAGTTCATCAACACTTCACAATACTAATCCCAAGTCCTAGCATTGTTTATCCAGTGCTGGTCATAACAAAGATTTCGGTTGCTTGATGTTGCTTTTGAAGATTGGTCCTCTCACTTGAAATATCTTGTAATAGAGGTCCTGAAGCACAATGTAATGAGTATGTTCTTGTATGTGCGTGGATCGCTACTGGATCGTTCAGTCAGGGAATCACACATCCGAGCATTCCACTCTCAGGAAAAAATGAAATCAACCTTGGTCAACACCCTACATCATCATCATCATCATCATCATCATCATCATCATCATCATCATCATCATCATCATCACCATCACCATCATCATCATCTTCAACATCATCATCATCATCATCATCATCATCATCATCATCATCATCATCATCGTCATCATCATCATCATCATCATCACCATCATCAATCCATCTAATCATCCAATTCGGATCTGTACCACGAAAGGCCACAGCCACAACGCAGCTGCCGGTGAACCCGCTGCCGGGTCCCACCTCGCTGAAGAAGGAGGGGTCTTTGCCCAAACACCTGAGCAGGCGTCCCTGGCGCCCGTGATCGACGAGCCCATGCATGTCCGAACTGCGTGACTCACGTGCGGTTCATCACCAGGCTGTTACTAGATTCAAACTAGTGAATTAATATAAATTAATTAGTTAGTTGACATTGTAGGCAAATAATTTCGTGTTTATTCAACTCTGGGATTCCGCTGACTTGGTTGCATTTCAATCACATCTTGTATTCCCATTGTATTCCCTGCTTCTATCTGTATCATGCGTGTCCTAAATTGCGGTGAGATCCCAGCGACCGAACACAACACGGTCACAACACCGACGCAGCGTCTCCTTCTCCAAGAACTCCAGCGATGTCAGGGGATGCAGCCACTCGTCTCCAGCGTGAGCAGGCCTGGACGTTCCAAACGGACACCAGCCTTGCCTTGGGTGGTAGAACCACTCAACCAGAACGTCGACGACAACAACAACAACAACAACAACAACAACAGCTACCAAAGCCACAACTCCTACAAACACCGGCACGACCACAGGGTATACCTGGCATTGGTGGGACATTTGTATACCTTGACAAAGCACGATTCAGGCTTTTGCCAGGTGAGAAATCCACGAGTCGTCAGAACTCGCAGTACATGAGGCCAATAACCACTAGTCTGGAGATGCACGGGAAGCTTACATCTACACTTTGGAATGGCAGCTGTTTTTCCCGCTTGAATGCCCCTGCGTAAACCAGCAAGTGATTTCCACTATGTCAAAAAACATCAAAAGACATAGGCAGTTTGCAATATATCTGGAGCATGGGCACCAGTAGTTAAGGGATGATTGCGGTTGCACGAGACATTCTCACAGTCGCAACTGGCCGAGACCAGTAGAGATCCAACTTGCACTACACTCTGCTTGGTTTCAAAGGCTGAGAATAAGTTGCTGGAAGAGATCAAGTTGATTGAAGACCCTGTCAGGGCTTCTATTAAACTGGTAGTCGTCGGCAGTTGTGGCATTCTGTGGGCCATTCATGTTTATGCTAATCATTCAATACGTGTGCCAAAATTAAAAACCATTTTTCTCGTCCATGATGAATAAATGCTAGCGCTTCTGCAGTCTTGGAAAACACTCTTGTGACAGTCTCCAGATATTTTATCACATGAAAGCTACACATGAGAACTGTTCTTTGAGGGTTCAGAAAGGAACAGGTGAAGAATGCAAAAGAACAAACATAGTGTAGTGTAAAACCAAATGCCTATGAAACGCACTCAAACATACAATCTAAACAGCGGCCCAGAGATGCAACTTGAATATGCGAACATACCCGACTATGTGAAAATATACGCGTAATGTGTTCAACACATACACTTAAATGTATTTAAATGTGACGTGACCTGCAATTTAAAGATATTCTAGCAGATTGGTTCTCCGTGTGAGTCAGGACAAAACTGCTGCAAACCCGTCCGGGCCAATGCCGCCTGGTGGTTTTGATACGCCGAAGCGGAGCGGTGGAGTTGCCCAACGGGACTCGGGGACCGTCTGTGGAGTCTCCTCCACGGAATTCCGGTGCTAGGACCATGCGGGTTGTTGCCCTTGCCGACCTTGAAGTTTTGATGAGGTTGGCTTGCTATGAATGATATTATTAGATCGTGAACATGGTGATTGTTCATGTTGGCACCATCAACTACTCAGCATTATCAACCGGCTATTGACCACTGGGAATCACCTTGTTACAGTATCTGTTGTGAACCGTGGCGGATGCGTAGTCAATCACAGTATCCACTATGTACTACTATTGACAGAAATCATCAACAGCTGTTCATTTCATTGCTGTGAGCCATTCCTAATCATGATCAATGTAACAATTATAAGCAGCTAGTTACTGCAACGGTTCTGGGTTGGTAAACAGTGAACACCAGCCAGTAATTAAATAAAATCAATTCTCATCATTGTTCGGGGGAAATCAACCACACAACCACAGTACAATGTCATCCTTTCCGATGAATCATCATGAAACAACCCGACATGCTTGACCAATATTGACCATATATTAGCACCTCCGAGAATAACCATGGTAACTATATACTAATCATCAAAATCTCATATAATATGACATTTCATTATCTAACCAGAGCTAACCATCATTCTTCACCTTCTTAACCATGATTGAGTGAAAAAACAACATTAGAAATAATATAATGTAATTAATATATGACAACCATTACCAACCATTCCCAAGCATGTGAAACTTGCTGCGGGCACAAGCAGCACCGCGCAGCCTCGCTCCTGGTCGCGGCCGCCCCGCCCACCGCGACTCCGCGGATTTCTTCGGCCAACGCACCACGCGGCCCAGCGGCGCCATGGCACGCCGAAGGACAGGGGTGCCACCGTGGTACCTAGGACCTATAGGACCTGTCAGGGGTACGCATATCCCAGATCTATCTGAGTTGATGATACTTAATGGGAAATTAGTGGAAATGAAAGACTACAATTGTTTCATAAAGCCACTTTATGCCTATAGACTGGGGTGGTTGAACAATATGGAGCAGTACAACAGTACAAGGGTTCCAACTACAAATAGAAGGGGACCGGTGGAACTGTCAGAGGTAGAAGCATGAATGAACATGTCCAACGAAACAAACAACCAGAATAGATAATACATAGAATAAATGAGAATGTATGAGATACACATAGATACACATAGAATGTATGAGCACACACACATAAATCAAATTAACAATAGAAAGAGAGTTCAGAAGCAACATAAACAAGCACATGACATGTCAACAATGGACAAAATAGAAAACACCGAATATGAACATGTCAAACTAAAATGCTTGGTTGGGGTAGGTTTCATCTTGTTTCATTTATGATTCAAGACTATGGCTCCGACTCTCCAGCTGGCCATGGTCAAACATGCCAACATCCGGAACACTTCAACCCATGGAATCCTGGGTCTGTTGCAAGTTCAAAGCAACTCATTGTGCGAGCAATCTAAGCGATTTCAAAATCAGCATTTGTCGGTGGGTCAGCCATGTGGAACTTGAAGCAACAAATCCACCAGGGACAGTACCCTATGTGAAACTCCAAGCAACAAATCCACCAGGGAAACGACCCTTGTGGCATCTGGTGGCTGCACTGGGGCCTTCACTTGACTCCGACCCAGCGATCGCTGACAACACTGATCACCTGGAAGCGGTGGCGGCTTCTCATGGATGGTTCAAGGGCAGGTTCTGCCCGATCTGCAAACGCGGAGCCACAACAAGTGGGATCAGTGTGGCATGGTAGATCCAGCTGGTAATGAAAACCACACCTATAGATTAACCACAGCTGGGAATTCATCATAGATGGACCATTCTTGCTCCAAACAATACAACGTAGATGCCTTGGGTCTGTTTTCCCTGGATGCGTTACAAAGCTCCAAGCACCTCTAGCGACTCTAGCACAGCCGATGCCGGGGTGGCCGTGCCCCCGGACATATTGCGGTGGCCGCGGTTCCGTTAACGGAATGGCAAAGGACAATTGGCCTCGGTTCCGGTGATGAAACGAGCTGTGATCTGCATCACTCCCGACTGGTACGTGACATGGATGCAACATTGTTCTTAATATTCAATGCACGTGTGTACACAAAAATGCACACGCCTCTATATATGATACGTCTATTTATGCTGTAGATCATCCAAGAACATCTGTAGATGAAGTATTCATGTTGATGAGAAATCTAAACACCTTTTGTGGGCACACATGTCCACAACCCGTGGCACATAGTGTCAGTCGGCCGAAACATCTGCAAATTGCCCTCTACAATGAGCCGCTGTGAACAAAGTGGTGAGGCATCGTCGGTCAAAGAATAACAATTACAGACTGTGCTAGCTGTTTTCAAGATCAGTTATAGTTGTGAAGTAAAACCAATATCTGTGATTATTGATGGTGATGCCATGATGAACAATATGCTAGACACTACATAATTAATCAGTACCAACCAGTACAAATAATCATTCAATCACAATAACCAAATACTACACTTCATGCACTGTAATTCACTAGTCATCATTCATCACTG
Organism: Symbiodinium kawagutii; assembly: GCA_009767595.1. Lineage (NCBI taxonomy): Eukaryota > Dinophyceae > Suessiales > Symbiodiniaceae > Symbiodinium > Symbiodinium kawagutii. Next base: position 297,906 of record VSDK01006886.1, on the reverse strand, counting down.
TTAATCAACCATCATCAACCAGTATTCACCGATCAGTGATCATCATTAAACAGTGATTAAGAAAAGTAAGCATTATTTCAGCAATACATGGTTGAACAGTTTCGAAAATAATATTCAAGCAATCATTAACCAATGGGTATTCTTGAGCGGGTGGATCCTGGCATTTTCTCCGAGACACCGGAATCCTGCAGGTTCCTGGCTAAATGAACACGGCGACGTTGGGTGGTGAGTCGATGCTTGGTTTGGTTAGGGAATTACTGGCAGTGGTTGATGTTAACCTCTACAGGAAACATCCACAATTGGTAGTTAAAACAAGGGTTAATTTCCGTAAGTTTCCCATCAACAAAGCCAGTGAAACAACAATAATATACAATAATTAATATGGTTGGCTGTCACCAGCAACAAGTAACAATAGCAACAATAGTCGGAATGTTTTGATGATTCATTTATGCTTAATGATGGTGAACTAGTGGCTTATTGATGGTTGATATTGGTTGATGATGAATTGATATGGTTATCAGGTTGACTATTAGTGAATGGTGATCGAACACCAACAGTCATAATGGGGGATGATGGGTTTGGTGAAGAGTGGTTTGTGGTGATAGGTTGACAACGGGCAACAATTGTAGTGGTTGATGGTGGTTCTGGCTATTGGTCGTTAGGAAGATCATTCATAGTTATCAATGCCTACTATTGGTCGATGGTTGCTGATAGGTCAGTAGTTGCCTCGAAAATCATTGTCCAATAAAACTCAATATTATGGTTGCTGGCTTTAGCTGACACAAACAAAATGTAAAGATGCACTTGCCCAGATTAGATCATTCTTTCAGGTCAGCATAAAAAGCAATCACAGGGTCTGCGCGGGAAGAGGTGAAATAGCATGCCAATCTCTGGACAAGCGCATACGAGCTGTGCGCTTACTTGTCAACTTTCTGTTGGCGCCAACAATAACAATGGTCGGAAATGGCAAGTCAATAGATCAGGTGGATCCTACAGGTAAAGCAAGCCAAAAACAAGAGCAACAAAGTAGTGATCACAACAAGAACACTAATACCATCAACGACGGCATCGCCACCTATCACCACCAACACCACCGACAACAAGTGATGTACAACGTCATTCGCAATGGGAAGAACCCATTAGTGTTGGTGATGACCAGTAACCAAGCTGATTAATAAACCGGTTGATGGTGACGTTGATGGTGACATTCAACCGGAGACCATTGAAAACCAGCTGCTTGTACTCCCAGTGGTGACGAGGCAACTAGGTATTGGTCAAACCCAGGCCGTGTGCTCCAGGATCTTGTGATCGCTGTGGCATCAACTGCCAATTCATCTGTCAGGAATCGCTGAGAAACACAGGCTGTTTTATGTTTCATGCAGTGGTCACTCTCACAGCCGCTAAGAAGTTAATCTGCAAGGAGTCCTGAAGCCGACTGTGCCCGCGTTTTGCAGTGCGCCTCTTGTGCAACACATAGTACTCGCTGTGCAGAATGTCCTGTCACAAATCATGCTTTGCCTGACTCTGGTAGTCTGATTCAATCAATCTGACCTCATGATCGAACATCCTTGCTTCCAAACAGCCCCGCCTGCGACTCCGGATTCTCCACCCACACCCAAAAGGGCTCACTGGGCCTAGAGTGGTGGACTGATGTAGACTGCTCGTTTGGGTGTTGGGCTTCCCATAAATGATCCGTTGTGACGCTCCTTTACTTTAGGGTGATGCACTGCGATGTACTGTGATGCAGTGTGGCCCAAAACTTGGCAGAGCTGTCTGAGTCTCCTGCCCTGACCAACGATCGCTCCAATCGAAATCTGGTTTGATCGTCAAGGTGATCCTGACAGTGGAACCCAGGCCGCGGGTCTCACGGTGAACATCTCACCATGAAAGGTGTGGGATCTGCTCATAGCTAGGAATTCGGAACTATATAAGAACAAAAGCATCCAGGGAATAGACTGTCTGTCCGTCTGCTTATGTACCTATTTATATTTTCATTTATGCATAGAAATAGACAAATGATAAATGAATAAATAAACAAATAAACACATAGATAACTAAATAAATATACATGCAAATAAACGTATGCATATATCTGATTGTATGTAGAGCATCTATCAGCATCTAATTTTGCACACAGCTTGTATGGATATGGAGAGATCACAGAGCAGTACCGCAAAAAATGCAAACATATCTCCCCCTGCTACCAGAACAAGCAGAACGTTTCCCTGAGATCGGTCTTGGAACACAAGCAACGCGAGTAAGGTACTTTTTCAAGGATATCATTCCTGAGTCAAGCGTATGAACCGTGTCCATAAAGGATCTTTTGGAGGATCATCTACCAAACACCAGCTTATCTTACAGTCATCAATTTACCTGCTTCTCGGGGAACTTGGAAATCATTTCCAAAGGGGTTCCAGCTGTGACCCAAGCACGACTACCCCCAGGGCTTGCGCCTCATGATGGTGGATGTGATGGGCTGAATCTTGGCGTCCAAGGTCAAGTTGGGCACCCGCCTCAGCGAAAGGGTGCGCCAACTCCATCCTGAAGCCATGGAAATCATTGGTAGTAGCGAACCCATCCCAACAGCTAGACACAGCTGGAATAGAGATTCATCATTTATGAAATGTGAACAGCTCGGGCACATTGACCCAAAAACATTACGAATCAGTGGTTATCCAGGAAAAGGATGATGACCAACCCTAGGATATTTCTGATCCACAACATGTACATGCGGATGCTGAAAACAGGACTGGACTGGCTGTCCTGAAAGTATCAAAATACCATGAAAAAATATGGAACACGCTGGTCACGGCTAATTCAAAACAATTAGGACATCTTGAATCCCAATGAAAAGGGCACCAAACTTGTTCAAATCAGGTTCAAAGACTAGACTTCCGAATCGAATGTGCCATGTGAGATGTTTTTGTGAGGGTTCCTTTATCATTGTCCAGGTTATTTGCTACCAGTTGTGATTGTCCATGACCATAGGTCCAGCTTCCACAAAATGCTGCAGCATCAAACTTAGCCTTGGGAAAACACCCACGACGCAAACATGGCTGGATACATGCAAATGCATGAACACCGCTACAGATGTATGGGTGCAATTCATGTCAAGTGAAAGTGAAAGAGGTGCAAAAGCACATTGATACTGTCACATATTTCATAAAACAAGTCACACAATGTGTTCTTGCAAAAACTTACAAATGACAAAGTACAAAGAATCTGACGGGATATTCAGATTTTCCCACATGGCAAGAGCTGATTCATCCGAAGAAAGTCCAACATCACCTCTCATGAAGTTGGAATTCCTGCTCCAAGCCACCAAACAAATGGCACCAACCACCAGCCACAACACAAACCGTGCACCCTGGCCACGTTTTTCTCGACTCCAACTGCTTGGCGCCGGGCCTCATGTATTTGTCCACTGCCCTGCCCCAGTCTTTGGTGCCAGTGATGTTGGTCAGCTCGCTCACCTCGGCTGGCGGTGGTGAGGAATGAAGGATTCCGGTGGTTTTAAGGAACCCCGGCCATTCTGGAACCCAAGAATTGGTCTGCTTTGAAGTGGGTTCTGGAATAAAGAATGATTTCATGAGATAATTTGATAAATCAGTTCTGAAAACAAGACATAACATCGGGTAAAGATCATTTGAAAGAAATACTGAAACAATCACTTGGAGATCCAAATTCTGATGAGCACCACATTTTTACAACTATATACATGGCTGGCTGGGTGTCCTTCCGGACATCTGTCCTGGGGTAAAGGAACCCTACACATTTGGTATGAAGAACTAGCTTTGGGAATTCCCCAAATCCCTGGAAAGCCTCACCACCTTCAACCGTTTGATGACACTGGCGCACCGTCATGTTCAGGACGGTCCAGTAGTCGAAATTGGCATCCTGGTGAGAGCACCGACTCAAAGTTTGAATATGTGCTTGTGAACAAGCGAATGCAGCTAGTGGATAACTCGTGAGATTACAGTAGTGATAACTTGTAGTTATCTCCTTACAGGCCTTGTATGATTCTATCATTCCTGC
>VSDK01006886.1:220354-293856 GCA_009767595.1 Symbiodinium kawagutii | reverse complement strand
CTGCTGAAGGCACTCTTGTGTTTGGTGCTAGAATATCCTGGCGTCCATAGTGAGAGCATTCCAACACAGCCACTTTCCCAACACGTCTGGCAGAGGTGAAACCTGGGTGCTAAGCATGCTGTTGTTTCATTCAACGAGCCTCCAGCTTCTTCACGATCTGTTCCTTCAGGACGCCTCCCTTTGGCCCTTCATCCAACGACTTGCCACCCTGCAGTTGGGGCGGGAAAAGTGTGGGGAAAGAAGGCTCTCTTTCTGAGATCCAATGATTCTTTGCTTTGACAAAACCAGATCCTCGAAACTTCTTTGACTATTTCGTGGTGCGGTTGCATTCAACATGAATAAAACGTGTCAATGCAAAACACTGTACGACTGTTGCGCGCAAGCCAAAAAAAAGCTGCCAATTTGGACTGCCAATCATGGTGTACCTCACAACAGGTAGTGCAAGGTTTGTACCTCGCTCACAAAACATGAACATCTGGGTGCTACTTGATGTAACTCGCTGACCCGAATCCGAGTAGTTTTGTTGCACCTTGTGGCTGTTCGCACTTCCAGGAGGATAGCAGAAATGTCGCAACACATGCTGACCTCCAGTAAGGGGCTGGCCACAAAACCATGGCAACTGTGCTGGATGATGTCACAAGTTCGATCCAGCCATGGGTACAGGGGAACCACCAGCACAGCCTCGCAGTATAAAGCGAAGAATCGCCACTACTAACCCACCATCAAAATCAAGGCCCTGGTTTATTGACACCCTTAAGCATCATGGTTTTCCACTAAAGTGCTAACCCTCTTGACTAATCAACCCAGCTTTTTGCATGAGTTGTGGCAAAATCCTGGGTTGCGATACTGATGTGCATATGGAGAGACCATTCTTGATTGAATAGCTCTTCAAACATTCATAAGCAACAAACAGGAAGCTTCATGAGAATAGACTGAATTCAACGAATGAATAGACTGAATGGGCTTCCGCACTTTGCCACAGCCTCTGATCAATCATCTTGCCTCAGCTGCAAGGATAGTGGGTGCTTGGGTAATCATATTATGGGTGCATCCCAAACCTATTCTGGAGTGAGAGTCATTCATTGATGGCTTTACTTTTTTGAAAATGTCACATATTCTCGAATTAAAAAAACAAACGTATGCGCAAAATAACAGTCCATCATCGCAAAATGTCATCAAAAGTCGGACCTTGCATCAACCAAAACACTCAGGGGTGCGGTGCAATTGTAAAATGTACCTATATGCTCACTATTCTGTAATGCACCGCCAGTCCCAGTCGCGGGCATGAGCCCCAGCCCAGAAATCGAATTCATAAAGGAATATTCTCTAGTTGCCAGTCAGCATCGCCATTGATATGTCGCTGCTTATGATTTTCCAGTAATTCAAAAGGGTGTTATATATACCCTCTGGCAAACTAACCTGGCAATGGAGAATCCACCATTCTTTGGTGTTTTCCCAGGGTTTTACTACACGCATGTTCAAATTCCATTGCCAGGTTAGTTTACCGGAGGGTAACCACTTTAGGTAATTATATATCCACTAGTTTGTGTTGACTGTCCACTAGTCTTTACGCTCTTGACAACAGCAGATTTTGAACAGGCCTGTGGCATCTGAGCCATCAATGGGGTATTTCCTACACAGGGTGTTACTTCCTCAAAGAGCCTAGCCTGGCGGGGAAAATTCGGCATCCCGCAGCTATAAGCTGTCATGAGTTGGTCAATAATCCATTGGACGATAGTTGCATCTACCACAACGGGTAGTTGCCCCAGTTAGAACCTAAGTTGACTGATTGGCATCAATCTGTAGTGCTGGATGTTCCAGTGCCAGGGTGGAACGACCAGGCGTTTGTTGAGCCATGGTAGCTTGCGCAGCAGGCTTCCAGCCACAGCCAGAGCTGGTGAGCTTAAGTGCATAGCATCGCTGAAAAAGAGTTGCTAGATGTTTAAGATGGGATACATGTCAGCTACACGGAAGATGAACTACATTTTGATTGAAAATCGTACAAGGCTGATCATCACCCAACTATCCCAAATGTATGAGTAACGCACAGGTATCAACCATTGCATCTTTCAATATCCTATCATATCGTCAAAGCAATCTCGGGATGTCACCGTCAGAGTAATGTAGCTCTAATATGTATGTATGTATATAAATTAATACATAGTGAAATATGTATACGCTATAGACATTATTGTCTTGTTGCCTAAAATGATATCTTGCAACAGTTGATATCAAGAACAATAATATGGATTGAACACGGCACTTTGAAAAGGACAATACCCATACTAGCTACAATATGTATATAATCATTCAAGGCCATTTGTGGGGCTATCCGCAACTGTGGAGTAACCAATGGGTTCTGGTTTTCCCACTGAACAATGAACATAGCCACACAGCGTCCTAGTGTATGACAGGTACATGCAAATACGTACGTTTGTGTAATATGTTCATTTCAAAAACAGCCTAGAAGAAAACCACATCTGCCAGCGCTACAGCCACTACCACCACCACCAACACCACCACCACCACGACTACTGCATTACTACTACAACCACCACCACTACCACCACCACTACCACTAACACTACCACTACCGCTACCACTACCAGTACCACCACCACCAACAACACGACCACGACTACTACTACTGCTACTACTCCTACAACTACTACTACAACTACTAGGTGCAGTAGTAGTAGCAGTAGTATTGGTGGTGGTAGTAGTAGTAGTAATAGTTGTTGTTGTTGTAGGAGTAGTAGTAGTAGTAGTAGTAGTAGTAGTAGTAGTAGTAGTAGTAGTAGTAGTAGTAGTAGCCAGCGCTACTGCTGCTACTCATACTGCCATTTCAACTATGACGAAGAAACACACCAATAGGCACGCACCCTCATCGTCAGTATCAACATTGCAATAAAATGGTATGAAATGTCATAAGCATCATCAACAAACGGAAAATTGTAGCGATAGTCATACTGGCCTGGAACAAGCGCAGCACCCTGGAGAACCTGAGTGCTCCTGACACCACTCAAGCAACCGATCGCTCATCTCGCTCATGTTTGTGACTCGAGTCCTCAACCAACGTTGCGAAATGGACATGACTTGGATGTGATAAGTAGATTGTGGATGTATCTGGTTGGTGAAGAGATGCATCATAACTCATAACAAATATTAATAAATCAGTTTGTGGGTGAAGTGAGATACTGGGTGAGAAGCTCCTGGCACCAAGACTATGGATCCATCCCGCGCCTTGTTTCGAAATGTTATTGGTTTGCAACATGGTGAGCCAACCAGTACAGAACTTTGGGACCCTCGCGTTATGGATTGCGAACCAATAAAACTTGACACTCCAGGATTGCGCTAAATCTGTTGCATAGGTTTGGTTGGTTCATCACCACCCTTTCTTGCTGGTTATGTCGCAATGGTCCAATCTTGGTGCAATGCCAGAGTCAGCCGACCAGTGCTTGATTGACAAGCAAAGACTAGGTGTGGGAGCACCCCAAACACCTGACAACGTTTCCCTGCAATCCATTTGGCAATTGGCGGTTTCCCAAGAAATTGATTTCCCGAAGTTGGTGTTTCCTGCTCTGGATACTCAAATGGATGGCTCAAAAGGTGCCGGAGGTATGTGCATATTAGAAATATGCTCAATAAGCACAGTACCAAAGATAAACCAGTGGCATTTTGGCTGCTTCAGGCGCAGTTGTTCTGCCCGGCGAAAAGGGAAAACAATATATTCTATGATATTATATGTATTTCTTATTATCTGTATTTCTCGTCCTTTCATGGGATTTCTAGGCGTGAACCCTCTGACCGTCAGCGATGGTCGGTCTGGATAAAACAAACAAGGCAAAAATGCAAATTCCATGGACCAAATGGTCTGATGAATGACGACTCTCATGTAAAGCCAAGCCAAATCCTGCAGAATGCTTTAACAAAGTGCCTGGCTCGAGAACACTCAATGATGTTTAAAAAAAAGTATCCTTCAATCGGGTATGAACGACAAATACATCTGTGACACTGAAATCACAACATGCAAAAACTGTCCTACCCTAACCGCCCCGTAGAGGTATTTACAGCCAAATGGATTGATCTTTTGGTGAGGCTATGCTACCTGGCTTCGAGAGTGCTCTGAGAACTGGAATCACTGGGCAAGTCAACTTAGAGTTCACATTCAATTCATAAATGATCAAAAAAATACTGGCTGGGTACTTTGCATAATTCTGTGACCTCTCTGCAAGTTTAGGTACAGTCGGTTTCAGTACGATAGACCACGCGCCTTTCTGCCAATAGTCATTCCTTATCAACTAAAAATTCACAAATTCTTATGAATTGTCATAAGTCGCTTATGTACATGTGCTTACTAGCCATAACTATCCATCTCACGCCATTGCTCGCCTTTTCTGACTTAGCAACCTTCAATCAACCCTACCACCCTGAGGACACAGGCATCGTAATCTCGAACAGCGCACGGAAGAGCCTCGCCGAAGCAAGTTCCAAGCTGAGGAGGCAAAATGTAACCAAAATGATGGTCATATTATAGTGGCTACGTACATAGTTTGTTGGTCATATTATAGTTCAACATTTTGTTTGTTGGTCATATTCTAGTGGCTACATTGCTCAACAAATTATTCAACTGATGGTGGTTATATAAGACTTTCCAAAAAAATCAAACATAAATATACGTGATAAAAATCAACGATTGTCAAGCACCCATTGGTGTGATTTGGTTGGTTTGCTCCTACTTGGCTCGCATCATGTCAAGAACATCACTTCCGCTACCAGCTGGTGGAACTTAAGATAGCTACAATCCTCTGCCCGACAGCACTGACCCAACAAGAAAACTCACAACAAAACCAAAACCAAGAAACAGTACTAGTAGTAGCATGCGACAAGATCCAAACAACACAAATAAGAAGACAGTAAACAGCACCCTTAAAGAATGGACAATTGATTAAAAAAACAGCATAAAACAAAATCAACAAAAATCACAACGCAAAACATTGGGGCGATTTTTTCGAGCATCAGAAAGAACCCCTCAGCAACAGCACCGCAGCAACCGTGTCCTGGAGGCGTTTTGAAGCACATAGTTGCAGTCACTCACCAGACTGAAGCCCTCAGAGTGGTCCCCAGTCGTGACAGGTGTCGTTTACCTGGCAGGTATCTACCCCACTTTGAAACCGGGTGACAAATTCTATACAACACCTGTTCGTTAACTATGCATACTCTTCAACTCTAAATGTTTGTAGTTTTATGCATGTGATACTTGTTGAATCGTGTTGAATCTTGTTGATCTACCAGAAGTGGCATGAACCGCTGCTGACGTAATGGGCTGGTCCATTGATATTGTTGAAATGCATATACTTCTCAAAATCTAACCTACCAGAGTTGGTGCTGACAAAAAGTGTTGGGCTGGCACGTTTGTGCCCCAAACAAAGAGACTTAGGATGAAACAGCTGATCCCAAAGTCCTGTGTAGCACTGCAGTGCGTCGGACCACATGATTGAATTGTTCCAAGATGGCAACGGTAATGCCATCCGATTCTTGGAGTACTCATCAAACGGATTGAAAGCTGTTGATGGGTAGCAGAAATAAAAGAGAAACAAAACAAATTGGGACAAGACTAGTTCCCTACATGCAATAGGCAATGACAATGCCTAGGCAACGAAATGCACAATAATTTTCAAGCATCGTTAATTATTGCTCACCATCATCATTGACCCCGTCCACCGTGGTTTACCTGACTTTGGCTATCCTCAAATGATGCTGCTTCACTATGCTTCACTCTCTTCGAAAACCTGACACTGGATCATCACTTCACCGATGTCATTCGGGGCTGTTCATAGCTACAGTATGGACAACTCCCACCCGCTGGCGCTTCCCCCATAAAACATGGCTGCTCTCTTTGGGACTGAATGAGTTCTTTATTTGAAATCTCGTTTCATGAAACTGTGCTGCGATGCAATTTGACCTTGATCTAGGCAGTCCTTGTTATGCCTGCATTCAATCATTGGGCCACCGGGCATCAATATATCTGCGGCTGAGATAGACTTGCAAAAGGATGGCGACCTGCAGAGTAAGGCAGCCAACAGGAAGGCAGCTACATTGCGCAAATCGAAATCCTGCAAACAATGACCAAAATGGGCACCAAAAGCCATTGATGTTTCCAAGCGCTGACGGGGTTCAGATGTAAAAGTGACTTGCTCCGCGGCTTGCGCAAGCAGCTTGCGCTTAGTGTTTTCACGTCAGCCTTGAAGGTCATTTGTAGAGGGACCTGGATGCTGGTGAGAAGTGAGAACTTCCACTAGCACTGCTCCTGCAACTGCTGCTAGTACTGACCCCTACTACTAATTACGGTACATTATAACTACGAGTACTACTGTAAATATCAGACAATATGTATTATTACATATTTTCACTATTGTGACTGCTGATCCAAATACTGCTGACTGCTACTGCTCTACTACTCCTACTGTTGCTCCTGCCACTACAGTTTCAACTTGTCTCCTCCCGACCCCTCAAATTGAATGTTGCTTTACTTTACTCGCAGGTTCCTTTCATGCCTTCTGTTTGATCATGCTGGATCCGTATTCATCTCAAAACATTTGAGCGCACCCTATCGCATGGAACCAACACCATGGGTCTGCTGCTTCTGCTGTCTTTGCGCAAAAGTCGGAATGTCAAAAACATCAACCTCAAAGCGCTTGGATTCTCATGAAAATTATGCGCATTTCAGAAGAAACTAGCAGCATAGCAAATGCTTGGGTACTCCACATTGCAATTGCTGAATTTTCTACCAATCAATATCATTTTGGTATGTCCTTCAGTATGTGATTTTGTTCCCTGCTTACCATTCCCAGCACGGGGAGACCTTGCCGTAGACGTTGTCCGTGCCACCCAACACACGCACGGGGCATACCTGCCAATGCTGTCAAGCAAGTCTAAAGGCCCATCCCACCATAATCTCATTCCATTGACTGTTGGATGGTCTTTACCCTCCACAGTGAAATGCAGCAATGCTGTCACCTGCTGAGATAGAAGCTATCAAAATAAAATTTGAGGCGGTATAGTAGGTGTGTGCAAATTCGGTTGGAGCCGCTTCTGAAACAACTGCAAGGGAGGGGGAGTATGAATTGAGGCGCTGCATTCCTCCCACTAGAAGCTTTAACATCATATTGTTCCGTCACATAAAGGGCATGCCTTTCAGGGATTTCGTTTGGGGTTCTGATCTCTCACTTCATGTCACTCGCGACTGAAAATCTTTGAGTGGACCTCAGGGTTCTTACACAATCCATATTTTGTGTTTACCTGTCTGTGCCTGATTGCTCAAGCCTATGGTTTTACAATTCATTGTGTCTTAACATTTGTAAAATGATAAGCTTCTAAGCCTATGTTCAAGCCTTGTTTTTTTCATTTTTATTCAAACGTTTATTCATGTTGTTCGATAACCAAGACTACTACTCATTTGACAACCATCGCTGGCTTGCAGTCGTGCCTATCACCAACAACAACTGTTCGGGCTCGCCGTCATCGATATCCATCAGCAGCAGTGCATTCCCAGGAAACATTATTGATTGTTGCTGTGAGACCGTGAGACCGTGATTAGTGATTGCCCAACATGATCTAGCATCATTCACCAATATAATCAATCTTGAATATGTTTGTCTGGCACCCACTATACACCACCATAAACTATATCACCAGGAATCATTAAGTATCATTAATCCTTAGTAAGTTTAGTCCTCTAGTTTCATCATTCCCATAAAGGGGAATTGTAATGATATCAAGTACCATCATTAAGTATCATTCTCATGGTGCTTACCTACTATATCATACTATATCATCAAGTATCATTAATCATTATATGGGTGTTTCTCAAAATAGGGGACCCCCCAAATCATCCATTATTAACCATATATAGTACTAAACCAACCATTTTGGGGTACCTCTATTTTAAGAAACCACCATATAGGTAGCACTATCAATGTCGGTAAACCACCGCCCGATCATTGCGATTGTTGTTCTCAGCCGCCCAACTGTGGACCTGAGGGTCCTCCATCAAGGTTCCCAGCTCCGCTTGTTCGTCTTCCCGGCTCTGGCGACGCAGGCACCCGTGAAAGTTCCAAGGTTTGTTGGTATGATTGGATCTATGCAAATACATGGGTACTTTGATTATGAATGTATTTGCTGTATGTAAAAAAATAAATATACATATATATATATATAAATATAAATATATATATATATATATTAACCCTTAAATAAATGCATTTCATATATCTATCAATTTATTTATTCATTTTATCATACAGTATATATGTATTCATTTATGTATCCGTGGGTCAACACATGCCAGGCCCCTGTACCCGGCTGAAACTTCCACAATGACAAGTCTTTGCTGGGTGTTCATCTTGCCATATATTCATTTCAAATATATATAATATGTAATTCAGGTATATAATTGTGTCTTGGGATGTAATTTGAATGAATGGTCGGTGATTGAATCAATGAACAAATGAATGAATGAATGAATGAATGAATGAATGAATGAATGAATGAATGAATGCATGAATGAAGGAAGAAAAAAAAACGAACGAACGAACAAACGAACAAACGAAATAACGAACGAACGAACGAACGAACGAACGAACGACGAACGAACGAACGAACGAACGAACGAACGAACGAACGAACGAACGAACGAACGAACGAACGAACGAACGAACGCACTGGAAACATGCATAAATTAACGAACACATCCAAAAGAGAAAGAACCAATGAACCTATGACTCAGCGCATGCATGATGAAACATATGCGTAATATACATATTTAAATCTACGCGAGACCATCAACGCATGCAACAACACATAGAGTAGATGCCAGTTATTCCCTATAGGTGTACACAAAATTAAAGATCTACACGCTGATTTGTCGGTGGCTAAAGAAAGCTAAACACGCATGTTGACCATGTGAATACATACTGCATCGTTCACGGGCTTAGTATGCAAAATCATGCATATCTAGTTATCACGACTGACATCACTAGCTGATTTTACCACAACTGACATCACTGGCTGATTTGAATTCCACATGTTGGTACTTGACCATGGCACCTTCAGCTGCGAAAACTCGTGGGCTTTACCGAAGAGTGCCAAGATCCTGGGCGATGCAAACTCAAATGGCGCCCGCGTTGATACACTGAGATCCACCATCACCAGCGCTGGCGAAACGTACAGCACCCAAAATATTCCAATTTTTTGCCCGAAACCAGACACAGGCCCTGGGGGCCTGAGGTACAGTTGCTTCACCAGCTATTAGCCGCCACTGGAAGAACCAGTCGGTCACAATTTATCAGCCGTTGATAATCAAGTGTCAGCCAGAATCAACAAGTTCTGAATCACTTATCAGCCATGGCTCAACACCTGTAAATAGTTGACGATTGCACTACTTAATTGTCCTTGAGTCATATATTTCATGGAGTAACAACACATCGAATTTGGTCAGCCATTAATGAGTCAGTTGGATACACCAAGGCACCATGTCAAATATCTCCTCCCCGGCTTTGACAATTTGACCGCTGCTCCCTTTCACCAGACTCATTAAATGCCCAACGTGATCCAAAACTAGGCTTGATTCAGTTCCATGATATCATGGTACCACTGGTATTGTTTCAACTTCATGAGTTGTAGGGCTGTTTTGATCTCACGAGTCATGCTGACTAATTAAGCCAAAAGCAAAACCAACCAGAATTGCAACCTTGAATTTACACTCACCAACCAATCAATCAATCAACCAAGCAAGCCACCAACCAACCAAGATCAAACCAAACCATACCATACCATACCTTGCCTGTCGTCGCTCATCTCTTGAACCAAGCCCTTCGAAAAGGACTCCGCCGTCTCCCAATCCACCTTGGTCGTGGCCGAAATCCACCCAGTGTAGCCGTCTTGACAGCTCTCAATTGCTATCCAAGCAACATTAAAATGCTTTGCAAGCAATGCCAAGCAACATTGCTTTGAAACATATAATCCAGAAAGGGTAGTGCCACCCCAAGCATCCCAGGGATGATCATGGATGATCCAGAATTTGGGATAGTTGGAGGTACGACAACTGGGTTTGTTGAGCTGGTGAGCCCAGCATGCACACACGTCATGGTGGTCGCTACGAGCATCCATGAGCGATTGGAACAGTGTGATTGGTACCTAACATTGGACAGTTTGTAGATTCATCAGCGTACCAACCTTCATGACATCCAATGATGACTATTTTGATTGTAATGTTATCTACTGACCATCCAATAGCAGCCACTATTGACAAGAAAAGGGACACCACTTGAAGACGGAAACACATTCACCTGATAGTCATGATAGTATCTTGTGGCCAGCAACAACGCCATGCAGAGACTCTACTTTCAACTGAACCTACCATCGCGCAGGCCACACGGACTATCCCCGAGTATCTGGTATACACCAGCCGCTAGTTTCACAAAAACTGGCAGAGTCAGGTGGTTCATGGGATTTTGAAGAATCTGATCACAACTACAGCCCTGAATTTCCAGCCCCAATCCTGGGATTCCGGCATAGAATCTTGCAGCGACTCGACCCAAATCTGTTGGATTGTAGTTACCTCAGAAAATCAATGCGACTACCTGCAGCCGTGGGGCAGTTGTATTACATAAGGACCAGTAGCAAATATCAGAAAAAATGGAAGGGTGAACATGCCGCATAGAGAAAGCCACTTTTGGAAAGTTGTGAGTTGCGAGAGGTACTACAAAGTTTCTGAGCCACAGGCATATATTCTGACAAACAACACGCTCTCCCCATTTATCCCACACAATACAATACCAGTTTTGGGCCATGCAACTGGGCATTCTGCAATAATGGAGCATGGAGACGAGTTGCTGGGCAATAAAACCGTTATGAAGCCTCAAGTGTGCCAGCAGGATACCTCTTGTGATAAAATGCACGTTGCATAGGAGGTACCAGTGGTGGTAAATGCCACAATAGCCAGCCAGGTTGCTTTGTAAAGCAACCTATGGCTGGGGGCATCACTTTCCAATCAACTTGGCGGGCTTAGCAACTAAACGACTCAGTTCAGTTGCACTCTGGGTTCGTGGAAGCCATGAGATTCAGCGACTCACTATGAACTAGGCTGTGATACCATGCTGAAGGACCCTAACTCCGAAGATCTGCTCAGAAAGTCATCACAGCCACATGTTCTGAACGATTTCTTGTTTTCTTGCCCGGGGATCCTGTACATTCCAAATTCAAATCAAATGTTTGAAGAGTTGGATGGCATCGCATCAAGCTACTCTATGCTTTACCAGCACCGGTACCATCCATGCCACCTATGCCACATTTCAACATGTGTTTGCCACAGTTTTGACTCCAACAATGGACAGAAAACACCCCAGCTAAAGTAGTGGGTGCCTTCTGGCTAGGCGAATATACCCTTCATCCAAATCAACTACAGTATGTCCAACTTCAACTCACAGTCATGTTTTATACACCTGCACAAGCCATTCTATAGTATATATGCACCTTGATATACTGACAGTGGAACTTATCAACCATTACTGTATGTATCTTAAAAATCGTGGTTGCCATCAATGAATCCAACTTACTCAATGGTAAGGTGGGATGCTCCGGGTCGGATGCTCGGTGCTCCAGCGGTTGTTGTCGATACGGATGAGCCGAGCGTTGCACAGCTTGGTTGCAGCCTGGCCGTGATGGTTGATGCTTAGAGCATGCTGAACCACCAGGTGTTTGAGTAAGGGTTAAGTGATATGGTTGAGTAATGTGATTGAGTAATATATGTCATGCGGTTGAGTGATTAGTTGAGCAACATGGTCGTTTAATGGTTACCAATGCCTACTTAACGGTTTCAGCACGGTTGGGCTTCAGTAATATGGTTGAGTTATGGCTACCAGTGGTTGAGTAATATGGCTGATGATGTAATTATAGTGGCTTGAAGATCTTTGACTAATGGTCCGGTTGACAAATGATTGCTTGTGGCAAATGCCTGAGCATCTATGCGAGTCACATTGGTGAGGTGCCAGGATCTTAAAATACAAATATTTGAAAAAACAATTGGAAAGGTTGATGGTCAAACAATGTGATTCAAACCAATCCCATATCAATCAGTTGATACTTCACATGCCAAAGGTGTGGGCTGGGTATACCTGCGCTGTTCGAATGCGCTCGCCTCATGGACGAACTCGCGGCGCTTTTTCTCCAGAGATGGATCCGTCTCAAAGTCCTGGCAACGACCAATGTGCCCATGCGGTGGATGATATAGTAACAGCTCACAACGATATTCTATGTGTATATATTTATATATATATATATGTTCTTAATATTTCTCCTGATATATTCAGTATATGTTCTTAATAGTTTCTACTTAAAAACATATATATATAGCTATATTTAGTGTAATTGTAGATGATTCACAAATGTGTGCGTACATACAAACATTCCAAGTGATATCGAATACTGAATAATGTTTTGGCAGTGTCCCCCAGCTTTTTCCAAGGCACACGGGGACACCTAACCTACAATGTGGACTGGTTCATGGACGCACCCACGACATGACGACTCAATCTCTTGTGGTTCCGCCTGCTGAGTGATGCCAAACTTCTGGGGAGTGCGGAAGAAGCGCACGAAGAGGTACGAATAGCCTCAAAGGCCCGAAGCTCAAGGTCCACCCATCTGGGTTTCACCCAGGCTCAGCAGGTTGATATCGGGTTGATCAGGTGACCACATAGCGACAATCACCGCATGTTCGTTGCAACTCTGAAGGCTGGTGTACCTTCAGCGGGTTCCATCTATGTGACATATAGCTTCTTCAGCTCCTAAACAGCTGTAAAATAGCAGTATCTGAGTCTGATGGGTAGCCGCGGTCGGGCGGTCGGGTACCATGATCTTTATTGAAGAAAAAAACTGGTCAGTGGCGTCAACCCATATGAAACATGTCAGTCAACCAACCATTCGTTGATAATTGCGAGGGAAAATGAACAAAATTAAAACCACCAACCAGCAAGTATTGACAAGCAGTCACAAAAACCTAGGAAAAGAATATGGTTCAGGAAACACGATGTCACTCGTTTTCAGATCTATTCAGATCCAAGGGCCGTCCAAATAGTGAACCCAGCACTTTTGGTGGTACATTATTGAAAACCCCAGGCGTCTGAGCTTGAACGTGAACACAGAATGTTTGTTGCTGATTGAACTATGGGCTGGTCCCCTGTTCATCGACTCATTAAAACCCACCTACGGAACTTTCACCCATCAATAATTTCCCTCCATAAACCATGTATTTCGATAAATTTCTGGGGTTCCAGCAGATGCAAAACCATCTTCACCCATCCGCTGGGTTCCGCACGCAGCCAATCCGCAGCGTCTTTCTCACCAGACACATTGCCCATGGCCTCATTGGCGAAGCCGGCGCCGAACAGCTTTGCTGAGAAGCACTGGCAGTCACTGATATCTTTGATCAATAGTAAGTCATTAAAAGCATCACTATCATTTTTTACGTCATGGTGGTCTATGGTGAACCAGTGCTCCATGAGTCATACAACCATGAGTGATCATAATGAGCCGTCACAAACCAGCATTGGTGTCTGATTACGAATGATGAAGTGCTCATCATTTAAAATTCAAAATAGTACAGTAATTGCCATACTTTTATCGGTAACCGCCGGGATTCGCCAACATTGACCAGTACAATATAATTAAACACTATTGACCATCATATGAAAAAATCACCATCAAACATTCACATACCTTCAGATAGATTGAATCTCGTACTACAACATCAACAATGCGAATAGGCACAGTACGGTGAATTTAGAACGTGCCGAATATGCATCAGGATTGGTAAGCCACAATTGGAAGAACAACCCATCTTGCTGGATCCAAAAGATCTCCGCAGCCCACATCCAGCATCCGAATGATCAAGATCTGGGCCATGGTCCCAACTTCTAATCGCATCCTCAAACCTCCATCATATCAATGACAAGTCCCATATTACAGGTACACACCGGCATACGGTACCGGTATACCCAAGGATCTGGTGACCACCCCCCAAGCATCAGTTTCCCAGTTTGGCTCTGC
Source organism: Symbiodinium kawagutii (assembly GCA_009767595.1). NCBI lineage: Eukaryota > Dinophyceae > Suessiales > Symbiodiniaceae > Symbiodinium > Symbiodinium kawagutii. Next base: position 279,750 of record VSDK01006886.1, on the reverse strand, counting down.
ACCACCTCTGGGCCACCCTGCGATCTCCGCGTTCAGTGCATTGGCCATGTTCTCTAAAAAGCGCGACTCAATGGGCATCTGATGCCTCGAAACCCGCCAAGCGCCATGTCGCTCAAAAGGCTGGGCTGTATGAAGCGCAACTGGTGTATTGGTGGGTATATAACCTGTCCCATGAAATATAGTCAACAAACCTTCCCACATATTGGGGAAAGTGAAAAATGATAAAAAATGATTGAGATCACCAAATGGATGGAACTAGGAAGTGAAAGTGAAAAATGATGAAAAATGATTGAGATCACCAAATGGATGGAACTAGGAAGTGACTTCTGAGCGATTGGGGATATATAGCTATGTCTTTCAGTGGACAGGGAATGACACGGATTGCACTGAGAAAACTGACCCAGCTCTGCTCACGAGGACTACGTATGCAGGACCCAAACGGTCATTTCACACACCCATCGTGCTGACAATGTGCAACAAACATCGTTGCAAAATATCACCTCTACTGATTGACTTTCATCGTTGTCCATCTTTGTCTAACATTCACTATCATACTATCATCTCATATCACCTGTATTGACTATTCATATTGATCGTGGATCTATCGCTGGGAACAACCGACCAGAAACTTTGCTGATTACTAGTCACCCAGTCACATCGCTGCTCCGATGTTCTACTTCACCAACCGAAACGATTCCAACGATGTATGTTCTATGCTTTTACATATTTCAATGAGAGCCCGTGGTTTCTCGACACCAGAAAGTCATCAGCTCTCCAGGGGGATACTTGGTGTGATGAGTTTTACAGCGGGAAATGGCGGAACCACTGGTGAACTTGCTTCAGAAACAGTGGATCGGGCTGAAACATCGGACATTTCAGCAGCTTGAATGCACGTCAAGCCATGGTCAAAAAACAACTGAGCATTCCGACAAAAGCAGCCTCAAATATGTGTTCAGCTTGGCATGCTCAGTGATCCTGGCAAATGGAAAGTTGCGTTTGCTTCAATTTGGAGGAATCGCAGGTCATACGTCAGAACGGCTATGACGCGTCTTGTGCTTCACAATCTTCACATGTCAGACATCCCCTACGTGTGGTCACAAGTCGTACAATAAGAAGCGACTGCATGAGTGCATTCCAGGGACCCTGTCAATATGTTAGCATTCTTATCTATAATGTAGATGTATGTATAAGTGTTTCTTGAAATTGGTAACCCCAAAAATGGATGGTTTATGTAGATGCTTTCTGTATGTTTCTATTATTGGAGCAATTCTAAGAAACACCCATACGATTGAATGAATGCCAGAATTGTTGCCGAGTATTTGCATATCATAATACGTTGATGTATAAACACATGATGCGAACAAATGTATGTAAACGTGTATCCAAACAGGAATGGCATATACAAAATGCAATCCTATTGCGTGTTCATGCAGTACTTGGTAATCCCTGAAAATAGTTTTCTCGCTTTGTTTAAAATGTGTGGCAAACTGTGCTGCTTTGCTCCAAGTGCTCCCAAGATGTAAGAAAATGATCAATCCCCATTGACTGTGTTGCCCGAATTCCCAGATACACACCCGAAGCATGAAGTCCCTAAGATGATATTGTTCGAAGGAAAACACCCATAACTTCTGGTTCCCGTGACATTCAACCAACCAACTAGCTATGCACTTGGTCTATCCCTGACATATAATATATATATATATTTATATATCATCCCCTGGCCCTAACCCCATCATGAGCCAAGATCAACAGTCATTGACAATCACTGTAGTGCATATCCTTGACGACACTATTTTCAAACAACTTTCTTGACATACCCAGCACTATTAACATATTAACATTAATCACTATATATACATATATACTGAGACTGGTGATTTTTGGCTTCCAGGTTAAGCGATTTGCAAGCAGCAGTCTCAACCAGCTCTTCACCATCAACAATGATTGTTGAGCAGTATCATCACGAGCCATTATGTAACCAACACATACTAAGCATCATTAGCTATTGATCTATAGTTTCATATGTTCACCCACATTAGAATAGAAACATTAATGTTCAGCCGTTGTTTGTCTGGACCATGACTATGAACAACAACATCAGGGCATGAAACCAACCACAACCAACCATAACAAACCAGAGCGACCATCATCAAACATGACGCAGCATAATCAACCCCAATAATAATCCAACATAACCAAACACAATATGACCTAACATAACCCAACATAACCATCCGGAACCTACCTACCAAAGCCCAACATAACCAAGCACAAACCACCTATCGAACTCGTCCCTCCAGTGCAAACATGCCCAGCTTCACAGGGTCGCATGACCTGGCCAGCTATCATCGCCAACCAGTAATGTCCAACCAGTAATGGTCAAATAGTAACTGGTGGTTAATAGTGGTTAATAATGGTTAGATATGGTTATAATGGTTGATAATGACCAACTAGAAATGAGCCAACCAGAAATGACCATTAACGATCATAAAGAAACCGTTGTTGACTGGTTGGACATGATCTTTGAATTTTGACTTTGAAGCGGACTGCTCTGTTTGCTATTGGATGGCATCAGCTGAGCGTATGTCCTCCACAAAGGTTGGTAATGATCAACCAGCAAAGAGCAACCAGAAATGATCAACGAGAAACGACCAGTAACGATCATAAAGAAACCACAGGAGGATTAACAGCAATGATCAACCAGTCATGACCAACCAGTGATGGTCAAGAAGCCATGATCAACCAGTCATGATAGTATCAAACGATGATTGATTAACCGTTATCTATCCATATGCTGCATTTGATGATACACCAGTAATCGTGAACCAGTATTCATGAATCTATGAGCAGTAATGATCAACCATTCAGATCAACACTGGTTGCGGTAGGGAATGATCTTCGGATAAACACCAAGGATCATCTTTATCATTAGGATCATCTGCAAATCGTGATTTATATTGAAATTTGCGTTTCAAAGGGTCAGAACAATGCTCACTGTTCTGCTGATGTCTGATTGACGGTTGCTACAGATCGAACAAATGGAGTTGCATGAACTCACAAGTACCTGTGACTATAGTGGTCAGGAATGATCGGGAACTGATACAGTAGTAGGTGGGTTGACAGCAATTGAAAAGGTTGCGTGATAAATGGGCGGCAACGGCAACTGTGGATAACATGACCAAGAAGTCAATGATTTGGCTGTTGAATGTCAGTGTCAATTACTTGATCGTCTGAGATTGGATCGTACGCGATTCAAGCCAACAACAAACTAGGCTATCATTACACACATCGAGTTCAAAAACCATCATGTGTGTGTGTGTGCAGATGTGCACCAAGTATTGGGTTATTTCCGTCAGTTGTTAGCCGCAATTCTGCATTGTTTTCAAAATAGTTGTGACTCCGACTGTGTGGGAGTAGCACAGGAGTAATCAAATCATGATCTAGAGCACTCCATTTGCAAAAGGTGCTGCCAAAACATATCAATCATCTAATTTGTTTCAATAGACACAACATAAACGTGCATAAACCGCCATGTTTGGAAACTGGGCATTCTGACGTAACCAAACATTACAGTATCATCATCTGAAAGTCTCGTTGCTGAGGTGTCCCAAGATGGAAACAAAATGATGTCATTATCAATGGCTCATTATCGACCAACCTACTATTCTTACATCAAAGAATACATGATCTCAACCAGGATTCTCTGAAACAGAAAGCGAGCAAAGCAAATATCTTTTTTGGCATGGGAAAACCCAACCCCTAACTACAGCCCAAACGTAAGAGGACCCCTCTGAACTTGAAAGCCTAGTGCAAGACCTTTACATTTGGTTTTCTTTTCCGTTCTTAACGATCAGTTTCTTGTTTTTAGATCATTTGGGTATCCCCACTGGTTGTCACCATTGAGTATCCCCATTGTCTCATCAACATGTGCACGTTTCAGGTACATAAGATGGTGTATGGGCACCACTCCAAGAAATGACCACCTCCAAAACGTCTCAACTGCTCCTGGTCGCACCTTGTGTGTCAAAGCCAGGACGTCCCGCTCGACCAAAGATCTGCTGCACATCCAAAATGCCCAGATCCTAGTGCCGTTGGCGATCCTGACACTGGAAGTGAATCTGTGGTTGTTTAAACATGTTTAAACCAGTTGCCACAGGCCTGTGCTACGTTCACGGAAACATGCTGAAGTAAAACTCTTAAGATGTTTGACCCTTTTCGCTTGACTTAGTTTTCTTTGGAAGTACGCGCAATTCTGTGATGTTTGAAATGGTGACATCACATGTTTTGATATGTTTGCGAAACTTACACGTTGGTGCATTTGTGGCTTCCGATTTTGGGAAGCATCCATCTTGGATGTAACTGACAATATTTCGAGTAAACCAGTCCTATTCTTGTAATGAACGATACGGGGGTACTTGTAGAACATAATTGCGATTTGACCCTGCAAAAGGTCTCGCTCCAATTGCTCGATCTATCTACCTATCAATCAATCTATCCTACCGCCTGCGCTGTAATCTGTCAATATGCATGTATGTATGCAAATGTTTCTATATACAAATGTATTGCACCATCTACACGTACATAGCTGCGTATGTCGGCGTATGTGTATACACATGTACTCTTTAATCTTACACTTTGAGGGTATTGAAAGCCAACTAATTAATAAATACACATATAGACTTTGAACATCAAACATTATTTCCAATACCTGACTTTTGCGAAACGTCCCAAACCTGAGTGTGTAGATGATTGAAAGTCTTCGCAGGGGCGGTATGACTACAGGCGTTTCATAGCCTGAACTACTGTATTTGACGTCCTCACAACTCTATGTCGTCAATTCAGCCTGAAATGGTCATGTTTGACTATTGACAATCATGGTAACAACAGAATACCTGCCACCCAATTGAGAGACATACTTGCGATGACCTGGTCTTTTCAACAAGTTTGGCTTGCCAGGCATTGCAGTGCCAGGCATCACAGTAACTTTCTGGATTGTGATTGGGCTGTGCCACATGCCCACTGGGGCTCCAAGCCCCAGTCATGATCTGCAGTAAACCATAACCAGGTTGAGAAAAGAATGGCTGGTGTACCGGTACTTTCAAAAACTCATATATCAGGATTTCTATCATGCTAAGAGTCTGCAAGAGCCAATTTAAGGGTCTCAAATCTGCCGCTTGTGTATGGTAAGTAGTGGGTGATGATTGCAAACAAAGCCAACATGCTGTGCTTCCAAACTAACAAACCACATCATGGTCTTGATACCCCCTGCCACAGCATCAGCCTGAACGCCAATCTCACCTTGCTGTGATTAGGTAACAGGACAGCCAAATTCTGCTTGGGACCAATCTCCCAAAGAACCGGTTCTCGGTCCCAAATGTGGCCTTGTAGCCACCCGCTTGCGAGTCAAAAATGGAGGTGCCCTTGATAATGACGCTCCTGGTATCGGATCAGCGACCCTGAGCAAGTTTGGTTGCTGGGCCGTTGGGTACTGTTGTATAGCAATAGTTGATGGCTAATTTGTAGAGAGATGTCATGCATGTATCAATCTAAGCTATCCCTAGGAGCATTCAATGACACTGTACATATATATATATACATATATATATATATATCCATTCTTCCCGGACAAATACACATTTTGGTCCTCCACTTTTTGACTCAAACAAATCTTGAATATGAGAAATGGATGATGCCCCATTATGCTCCACTTTTGAATTATTCCCCAACCATTTGTAGTAATAAACCAACAGTTTCTAGGGTTCCTTGTTTTTAGAAACCACCCAAGTATTCAACTACTACTGGTGCAAGCAACTGCTCTCGCTGTTTGCAACTACTTGCTAGCCACTATCCAGCAGCTTTCGGGCCCCTGGCCTCGCTGGCAGATTGACACCCCAAGCCAGTGTGGCCTGGGAGACGGGGGTTGGAAACAATAAGAGCCGTGGGGGTGATTAAGGGCTAAGCACAGATTGCTCATGGTTTATGGATGTTGTTGATGGTTGATAAGAGTTTAGGATTGTTAATGTTTCTTCATGGTGGTGAATGGTTCTTAGTGGGTGCTAATGGTTGTTGATGGTTCACAGTAATGCCAACAAGATCGGTTACTCCAATTACCTTCTAATGGGTGGTGCAGCCGCCTATGATTTCAAGTTAAATGCCCATGTGCCTACAGTGAATCAAGCTACATAGCTCATATGGATGGACCTGGAACTATTCTTTCACGACTGTTGTGTTTATCTCAGGCGTAGAGATGGAAATGTACAAAGTTATCAAAACCAACGGTCTGCAGCCGGTTTCAGCTATGTAGGTTGGATCCATTCTGGCTGACAACCTCTTGCTTTGAGCCAACGCATCCGAAGCATCCTCTTCCAACACATTCAGAATTCTCTTGTTTCCTGAACACACCTCATTTGGAATTCAGAATTGGTCGATTGTCGCTATAGTAACAATGTCCCTCGCACTATTGCTCTCTTGACACAACCAATTTGGTAGTTGGATATGTTGGCCTGTAGAAGTTCAGTAACCATCAGGGTAGAGAGCACTAATATGGGGTCCACCACTGACAGTCCCATGGATGATCTCATGTACCAAAAAATCATGGCGACTGGGATGTAGCAACCTATGTCAAATATGGATATAGCATGATAGAGCAGTGGCGGCATGTTGAAACATGTGACAAGCTCGCGGGCCTAGCAATATGGCACAAAGTATGACAGCATGTATCCAGGCCAGCCCCAGGGTCTCCGGGCAGTACAGCACAAGACGGGCACCACTCCTGCCAGAAACATCTTCTCGGTGAGGGTTCGGTCGGAGCGCAACATGCCAGCCTGGAACCGAAGCCCCCCTGGATGCTGAAGCGGGATTGCTTGGTTTACGAAGCCACCAACAGCCGGTCCCCCAGAATCCAAGTTGACTTGCTCAGGGGCATTACGATGCATAACCCGTCGCAGAAAGTCTAGCTGGGATTGTCCCCCTACAAATGGCAGTATTTCTTGTCCAACAAGACCAAAGTGGCTTATGGTGTGGCTCGCAGGGACAACGTGGCCCAAACAACCAATGGAGGATTCCTCATGCTCAACAAGCGGACATGTTGAAAACAACAGGTTTTTTTGGGCCTTGGGAACAAGATCTGGAAACAAAACCATATACCATGATCCTTACATCCCACAAAATCACAAACAGTTTTCAGTAGCCCTGCTGTTGAAATAGGCCCGAAACTGCTTCCGATCTCAGAGTTTAAAGAGTGTGGATTTTCAGATTGACTTACTGTAACTACTTCCATTTTTTGTCGAAGCTTAAGTCTGATCAATCAATCATTATTATCTCCATTCATGATAATCCACTTACCATTTGCAAAGCTTATTTAATCAATAATTCCATCGGTTACTGGTTAGTCCAATGATTGGGATCAACGAAAATAAGAAACTGGCTGTAGCAACTGGTTGGTATCATGCTTTGCATGACCCGCAAGGGTAATACGATTTATTCCCAGGCTATAAACAGCTACAGATGCACTCCTAAGTACCAGTGGAGGGTAGTCATTCATCCATCCCGGGTGGTATCTGCAAAATGTCGGGGGGTTCTTCAAAAAGGGACCCTCCAAAATGGTTGGTTTAATATATATATATATAAATATATATATATATATATTGTATATTAGATCACTCAATGACTAACATTGGACAATTATTTTTTGGGGGACCGGAATTTGAGAAAAAACCCAGATGTCTTTCATGGAAGTGCTTTGTTGGAAACGCAAGTGCTTCAGAATGAATGTTCCACATTCAAGCAACAAAAAAAAACACTGACTTTGGTGTCTTTCAACATCTTCAATAATTTAATTTCATGCTGTGCAGTCGGCTTCATCTTGTCACCGTTCATACATGCCTATGTGCGTGTGTCTGTGTCTCAGCTTCAACTGCTATTGAGAGCTGCAGCGCAGGAGGATGCACTAAGGACTTGGCATGATGTATTCCGAAGCCCTTGTCAAAGATCATCTGCACTTGTCGGTTCCTCGATTTTTCAACCTGACAAGTCGGCCATTGCCCTGGGTCGAAATTCCGAAAGTCGTCACTTTGCTTTTAACAACAACGGCTAACATTTCGTGTTTCATCGTGGTTACTGATAACAGATTTATGGTGTTCTACAATAATGATATGTTACTATGAATCTGTTAGATGTAGACCATTATCCGTATGATTGTAGTTTAGATTTCTAAATGGATTTAAATGATAAAAGGTCTCTAAAGCCTGTCCGAAAACTGAATCATGTGGTTCATACTGCTCGCTGGTGAATGTTCAAGGGCTTAAGGGAAAGGACATGCCATGATTTATACCAACCATAAGGGCACCCGCGGATCAAAATCGCAACGCATCTTGTTGTGATCGCCATATCCTTATTGGATCTTATTGGGATGTTGATCCACCCATATCTAGGATAGGAAGTCTGTCCGATGACCATATCCTTGTCCACGATCCATCTATCAATGCACATTGCCAGTAGGGGAACCGCCATTTTTCGGACTACATCATGTATGGACATACCAATCATGCTGTGTGGTTGCTTTGGGTTTCCAGCTTTGTTTAATAAGCAACATCAAGCAGCAACGCTATGGAGATCAGGCGAACATCCACAACTGTTTGGGCTCATGATTTGTGAATGCCTATGATAACCCCCTTCGAAGCCGGACATCAGCCCACTCTGACGGATGCACCCGGTGGGTACGTCAAAGATGAACTTATGTAAGTGCTGCATACTCAGACCAGAATTGGATGGAACAAGAATCACCAAGGATGACAGGGAATATATCCAACAACAAGAGTGATGCTGGTGACCATGGTAGGAAAACAATGTGATTCCCACTTCTGGGGGATGACAGTAACACCATATCTTTCAACCAGATAAGACGACAATCTCATCTGACGCGTCACAAGATGCACAGCACCACAGGACAATCCGACCAACAAATCATTGGACGTCGGTCTGTCCTGCTGTTTGAAGTAGCCATACTGCATATGCGTGCCTCAAAGATTCATTGAGGATTCATGGTCTAGAGCCTGGAAAGATGAGATTCCTTCCTCTTCAATGTGTCCCCAAGTCCTGCATCTCCAGTCTCTTGATTCTTGCACTCAGATTAGATCGATGATGTTCCTCTAGTTGCCTAATGTTGACTACCTTAGTTCGCACTTGCCTTTGCTCCCAGCCCCACGCGTTCACCAAACATACCCAGCAATCCAACGATAACATCTGCTACTCTTCACCTCGGGTCTGGAAATTCCATCAGTGGAGGGTCACATGGCTCGACCTGTGTGCCGGACTTTGGTCGAAGAACCCCGTGTGGTTCTGGTCAATGGCCATCTGTGCCAAGGTATCAGCCTGAGGATCGCAAGGGAAGGCCTTGATGAATGGTCTGTGTTTGATAAAACCGTACCATTATAGGACACAGATGCGTTTATTTTTCCACAACAGTGTGTGATTCACCAAAAACATGTATATACAATGTACTGAGTACTTGTTGGTGCACATCTATATTAAAAACATAAAACAAACATCTACACAAGTATACATGATACAAGTATTGATCTAAGCTACATGTTGGAATAGATGTATATTTAAATGTAAATATGTTGCAACCATAGTGAGATAATGATTTATTCATCGTTCTCTCTTAAAATGTATACATAGACTTGTGAACACATGTTCAATAGGTTTCATATCTAGAAACATTAAATACATGTATATAAGAAAACACGCACATATACAAATATACGAGTCTGGCTTTAAAGTGTCGTGGCCAACTTGCCAGTGACAAAAAACTTACTGTGTCATCTCACACCATGCCAGCTTTTCCCCTGCTTCCGTTCGCCAAAAATTTGGTCCAAAGAGTGTAGCAAGGCACCGTTTTGAAGGTATCACCTCGCGAATGTACGAAGACCATCACCTGATGTCCTGAAAAGGGGAATGGCTTCGCTTGAGAACATGTGAAAAACCAAGTCATCAAGGACATAAAATGTCAGACTGACATACAGTAAAACAAATCGTATCTTGTGACAGTGATGTTTCTCCTCATTCAATGATTCAACTAGAATGCACAAATCAAAAAGCAATGCAAGAAAAACTATCAACATGGAATGCTCTTTGTATGCATGGAATCAGCTTCCTTCTTTCGATAAAATCCAAAGAATCATCCTTTACATAAAGCTGGAGCGAAATCAGCAAACCACTTCTTCCTGAGTCCAAGATGATCTGAGTGTGTAACATGGCGGCGCTGCGGTCCTTTGCGGACCTGTTCGATGACTGCCTCGTAGCAAATCTCGTTGAGCTTCGCCATTTGTTTCACGCGGTTGGACCTGAGACATCGAAGAACGGGATGGTGAACAGCTTGCTGGTCACGCCAAAGAATCGACCCCCTTGGGTGGAAAGTGGGGTCCCAAATGCTGCATGTCATCTTTGTAGTCGAGATCCTGCCATGAACACCCTGGTCGTTGGAAGGGTTTGTGCTTTCCAAATGGGATGATGACATCTGTGGTACACCGGGCAAGTTGGGATTCTGTGATGCCTTGGGACGGTCAGGTCTAGAGCACGATCAGTGGGATAATCATGATATAGAAGATAATCATGTAATGCTTTCGTTGACGGGAATAATACTGGATCTGCTTGACTACAAGAAGCGCAGCTGAATCCACAAAAAGGACCCTGCGCACACCGGGCGCTGAATCTCAACCAAAGGTACTCAGTGATTCCCAGGAAGGACGTCTCCAGCGGAATTGGCCGGTAGGAGGAGTCGAAGTAGAACAGATTCCTGGTGATGTGGAGACATGATGTTGATGCGTGTGGGGAATGGGTGATCCACTACTAGATCACCAAAATAGGGTTCGTGGTGAGCCACACTCAACATGAGATTGGAGTCATGGACCGCAATCATCTTGATGGACTTCTACTATTTGTTTACTTCCTCAAGACATGCACTGTACTGTATTTCCTAGGTCGAAATCCAATAACACCGCAGATTTGCACATTGACAAAATCAAAATATTGAATCCCCCTGCTGGGATGATGAATGTCTTTAGGTACTTTATACTCTCACACATTACACAATTTGACTAACAACCAAGCAGCAAACCAAAACATAGCCATGAACTCACGCAAACCAGTCTCCCGGTACAAATGAAACCGTTTTGGGTATCTTGATCTTGTATGTTGGATTGTGATGCTGGAAGCTGCAGCCAGTAGAATCAAGGAAGAAGCCTGCGTAGTGTGAAATCGTTGAAAATATTGCAACACGATATGACTCGTACCGGTCAGCAATGGATGAATATGCATAATTAGTCAAAGTGATAGTGGCCACAGTATCAATAGCAGTTTACAATGGGTAATGATGCTTGCAGTAAGAATATTTGATGATGGCAAATTTAGTCAAAAATGATCAAACTGGTTAATGTTACTCGTAGCACTTGGGCTTAATGCCTTAGATTATCCCAAGCAGGTAGTGCAACTACCTCAAACAATTTTACCCAACACCTCTGAGTCGATTCCAATCAAGGATATACCCAAAGGTGCGTACAGGGCTATCATGCTTACATTTTTTGGAAGGTTCTTGAAATAGGGAGCTCCACAAGAACGTACAAATGACTATGAATTGATGATTGTGGGGTACCCTATTTTGAGAAACCATCAAATTGTTTGACTGTAGTGACTATAGGCTATGGGCTATACCCGTGCTGGTTTGTAACCGCTACAATCTGCGTGGTGTCACAGGTGCTCTGGCTGGGCCGCCCGGCTCTCCCTCCACTCGCAGAAACGCTGCAACATCCTGCGACGCTGAGTTCCATGTAGTGACAACTGCGGCTCTGCTCCAGTGGTTTTCGCACAAACTATCGATGCCAGTGATGGTTCAGTTCATTAATGCTGATTTATTGTTAATGATATTAAATGATACTCATGCTGTTGAATGTGGTTTATGAACGGCTAATGATAATTACATGGTCTTTGTTAAGATTTAGCTTGCTGTTGATTCATGTTTGATCAAGGCTATTGTACAATATCAAAGAGGATTCTGAAGCAGTCCACTGCTCCACATGCACCTGGACATGGGACATGACCAATCTCACCACCGAAAAAGCCGGTGACTTATGCTAAGGAATAGCAATGAATGTTAAATTCACGACAAAATTCACAGACGTCAAAGTGACATGAACGCTTATGAATTATGTAAATTTACTTGTGAATGAGAATGTTCATCATGAAAGCAAACATAGGCTATAGGCGTCTAATTGACCAGTTCCCTCCACTAAACTGGCTCACTTTGTGGTGTATACTGGGTCACTGGGAGATCAGAAAGGCAACCGCCAAGCTCAGCAAGGAAATGCTGCGAAACAACAATGATGAATTGTGCACTTGAGTCGTCAAAATGGTGTTCAAACGGCAAAATACAATGGTGACATATAAATATGCAATATATATATATATAGTGCTTGTTGTCATTAGTTGCACAATGGTTGCATTGAAAGTCCTGATTTCAATCTGATGACGGTCATCATCCCAGGGATTGAGGAATCTGATAAGTACCAGTTCAAAAACCGACTGTGTATTGATAAACATCCGAGAGTGAAGCCGGTTTGCAAGCAAAGCAAAAACACTGTACTGAACTATCAAAAAACACATCAATCCTAATTGACCAAGAATGGCAGTGAGTGACCCATATCGCTTGAGCAATCTGTGGGTATTGATATATTGAGTCGAGTCATCAAGTGTCAAGTGTTCCTAACTGTGGTGTATGTCAATTGGTATCTGGTTTATTCTAGTGATTACTGTATACAAGTGTGGAAGGGAATGTTCAGCAAATGCAAATAGTGAATACCGCGGAATAACGATGCCGGATTTGAAAGTAGTAAGCCATTGCAGCAGTGGTCTCTCATTCGCAAGCAGTTGGACAACATCCGTGATTTTGCTGATATGAATCCAATGCAAGCATCATGTAACATCACAGTATTGTGCAATGCCTTGGAACTCACAGGTTGCTGTCGTCCTGGTAGTTTGGCAACGTCGCTGAGAGGGCCACGATTCCTGAGCTCGTCAGCAGGACACACGGGTGACGACACAGAATCCGATGAATTGATACACGGACGTCGCATGATCAACTGATGGACAGCTGATGCATTGACTATCCATTGGCTGATTGGCTGACAAGTGACAATTCTTAACGTTTGCTGGTTAACTAATGGTTAATTGCTAGTGAATACACGAATAAAATATTTGAACATCTTTAAACATGAAACGCAATGCGGTGCTTCCTGATGATCTATGAAAGTAACTATCATGGGAAGCAGAAACAAAACATATGTGATCAAGAACAACTATGGCTATCAATTCATGAAAACACGTGTCTGAAGCTGAGGCGAATCTACATAACTATATGACATGCAGCAAACCATAAAAATTGACCAGTTGGGGCCATCCCTTTGCCAGCTTGGGACCGGTCAGCCCCCGCCCCCATACTCTGCGGTCTGTGTACGCACAGGTTGTCCACTGGTCTCCTGTAGCGACAGGATGAGGCCTAGACTTCCAGAGATTCTGGTGTCATGTGGGGCAGGTGGTTGTCCACAATGTACCCTCAGCCACATCAGCTAATGTTGAAATAGTAGTAGTAATCCCCCCCCAAATAAAGTACGCCCAATCCCTGTTTGCAATATTTTGCAATAATAAACCCCCTCAGAATAAAGTACGCCCAAAAAAAATTGGGCAACCAAATTTGGTGAAAACAAACTTTGAACCCTGTCCTGAAAAGTAGACTGGGACCCGACAAGACAAAGGAAAACAATTAGCCAATTCATTTAGCAATACTTAAAATAGATTCTGGATTTCCTGCAAACTGATTTTCTTATTCGTCAATTTAAAACAATTAGGATCCCTCCAAGTGATTTATATAAGTTTATGTAGGGGGTATTGAAAGAAGGGGGGAAAGGAAAGGGTATTGAAAGAAGGAGGAAAAAGGGGGGGTTATTATTACGATTTCAACATTACGTCCCAAAACTGGTATGAGACCGGCGGTTTTGCGAGTGCACCATGTGCAAACACACCCCTATTGATGACCGTACCCAGCAAGTAGGGGTATAGGCAAATGGATTGGGGTTAAGTGTCAAAAAGGAAAAACTCAAAAAGCTGCTGACATGTCGTTGAGTGTTGGCACAACAGGATTTCAATCTGCAACATGGACGATCTGGGTCGAATCCCAAAGCAAGTCCCGGGATGTGAAGTAATTACTAGCCATTGCTACCATCATCTCCGTGTCGTCAACCTACCTTGCGGCTCCCAAACCCATGACATGGGATGACAACGTTGCATAGCCAAGCAGGATCATTTCAGAAGGCTATGCAATCTGATGTCAGTTACATCTCACTTTTTGGATTTTAAACGTATTATACTCTTCTCTGGTGTGTTTTGTAATGATGGACATGCTGAAGTCTCCAGCTACAATCTACAGTAGTGATCAATTGTGATCTATCTCAGATATCACTGCTTTACTTGACGAAAGCCAAGCAGAACTGAACCATGAACAAACGTCGCCACCAGTGCGACTCCAAGGGCAAAGTGCATCCCAAGGCTCCTAAGCTTCATTCGAATTTTCCAACCCTAGCACAATATGGGGCTCTCAAAATCGGGGTCGCCCTAGATCATCCTTTATCTTAACCATTTACAGTGATAAACCAGCCATAACTTTGGGGTTCCCCAAGTCCTGGCTAGGTCGAAGCCACTATAGCTCAGCTTATCAACCAGTCATCCCTGCGCTGTGTCCACCCTTGGGGCTGCAGCCGCCGTCCTGGAAGCGCAAAGACCGTGCCACCACCGTCTCGATGACGGCACCGCGTTCGTCGTTGAGGAGGTGCACCTCATCAATGATGATGAGCCTCAGCCAGGCATCACAGCACTGAAAAATTGTGGTGAATAAGGAGCAAATTAAGCTGAAGAAGGAGCAAATTAAGCTGAGATTTTGTCTATATATATATATATATATAGATAGATAGATAGATAGATAGATAGATAGATACTTTATAATTTATGGACAAAAAATCTCATGGGAGAAGCATGGTCGTAATCATGGTGAACATCAGGGAACCATAAGATGTGTTGAGCAACAGGGAATTATCATGGAGAATCATGGATAATCATCTTGCGGTGAACAACACCGTGAACAAATGATCGCATTCTAACAGCATATAAGTATTGAATACCAGAAACGATAGCAATAAAGCAAATTCGGGGTTTGGAATGACATTTTGGACCGCAATAGTCCTCAATGAACAAGGACTAATTATGATCGATATTGTGAAATGATGAGAGACTATAACCAGCAACAAAACTTTCACCAACATCGCAAGAAGCTATTCATGATGTGTTCACCTCGTTGGGGACTAAGGTCTTGATGATCATGGTCACCCAGTAGCTGCAGCATGCTATAGCTAATATCAGCCCTTCTGAACACCCATCAAGCAGGAGTGAACAGTAAGCGACATCTGAAGACTGCCATGGTTCAGCCTGGTTCAATGGGAACTGGGAAAACCATCCAAGTGCTGGTTGTTTTTTACTGCAATTGCCAACGCAAAACACTGTAATTACTAGTATACATGTAGCTACATATAATTATCTATGATACACTAAAAAGGATAGTAGATAACCCACCACATTTCATTTCGCGAAACATTCAAGCGTTCGTTAGTTCAAAAGGCTTGCTGGATATCAATGACCAATGGAAAAGGATGAGCATTAGGCATATGGACAATCAACTGACTACTAGGCATTGTTCAAGCTATCAATTTGAAATAAAGTTGACTCAAACCGGATCTGTTCTTCGGGAAATCTGAACAAAGGTGATCTGAACAGTGGGGCTCTGGTTGCTAAAGCGTCGTCACCAGTTTATACAAAAAATAGACAGTAGACCTGATAATTCTTACCCGATAGGCGTTCAATAGCTAGAGAGGATTGAACAACCAACATGCATCTTGCATGGACCGTCGAACGCAAAAGTTCCTGTATATAGATAGATATATATATATATGTATAATATTGAGAAAACACATCATACATCATCTGCTAACATATGTATGCATGCAGTGCCAAAAGCAATATCTTTAATATCATTTAATGATATTGAACACAGAGACCATCACTACATGTACATGAAGCATACAGGCACATAGATATAATATAAAGTTCTTGCCAATATATACTATGTGCCATGTAGATGCACCCTACTAAAAGCAAGTATGCATATGATTACATACCCAAAGACATACATACAATTTAGAAATATTTAGAAGCTAAATACAAACACATAAACAAATATACACATACATTGTCAATGCCTATAGATTTTAAATATGTACACCCCTATTCACCTGTATATCCTGTATACACATGCCACATTGTGTCACCAACTCATCATTTGACCTCTGAGCTCCAGTGCTGCACCAGCTTCTGCAGGCTATCATCGCTCCTGCAGCGCAGAAACCAACCGGGAGAGCAACTCGTTGCCGCTACAGCGACCAGTGAATCACACAGGTAGCCACTGCTGATGGACCATTCTTCAGGAAACAATGCGTCAAAAATTACCCCAAGAATTACGAACATTTGCGTCACCCGTCACCACGCCTCATATAATATAAGGATCAAATATGATTGGATCTACCATCAAATAATCATCTTGATAAAGGTAGATTATCCTCAATGTTCAATATTTGCATCACAAATTGCACATTGGCCTACTGGAAATGGTCAAGTGGAATCATATTCTATCTACTCCGGGCTCATTATAAATACAGTCAAATCGTCTACCTGACGGCCTACAGCAGCCTACATGCTGTGTACAGTCAATGTTGATAGCATCGCAGCAGCTGGTGACCGCAGCTGCCAACCCACTACGGTGCTGAGTCATCTATGATGGAAAATAGTAGGGAAATGGATCAATCCATGTTCAAAGAACATTGCAATTAACATGGTTCGATTTCATTTCTCTCTATTTTCTTGGTGCCAAGGTTTTTAGCTACAGCCGTTGTGGAAAGCAACAACTTGCATGAACATCTACTTGGATGCGCATCCCCAGGGAACTAACCATGGTTACAGGCGTTTAAGCAACATTATAAAATTAATAACCATGATTAGTTGCAAGTCAACACCTCAGCTGCACATCCGAGTAGTGGTTGAGGAAGATTTCAGTGCGAATCCGCCCTTCACCCCGATTCACTCCGGGCCCGCCGCTGCTACAGGGACGAGAGTCTGGCCACCACCACAGGCAGTGTTTCGGGTCATCACATCCTCAGTTTCTTGGTATCTGCCCATGGTTCGGTTCCAAGAAACATCTCATGATTTTTCTCGTCCGAGATGGTCTGAAAATGTCTGAAATGATTGAAGTTTCCCTTCATGGGCTACAAGCATCTCAAGTGAGTCTGAAGTTCAATTCCTCACACAGCCACTGAGATTCACGCCCACTTTTCTGGCACTGTAACGATAACATGCACCTGTGGCCACAATCAAACAGGAGTGGCGCCAGTTGGTGGGACGCAACGTGCACCTGCTCCAGCTCTTTCTTGGTGAGATTCATGTCCTCCCAAGTGGTGCAATGCTGGCACTGTTTACTTCAGAAATCTACTATTCTTGATTGTGTTTTGCCATGTTGTTTTTCTATAGCTAGCCATTTATAATCATTATAACCAAGCAATATATTTCCTACGACCATCCTGACCATTCATGATCATACTACCCAAACCGTTGTACTCACTACAACTATAAGACCACATCTTTCGGCTGGTTTGATCTCCGTGATCACCATCAAGAAACAAAACATGAGACAGTGGGAGTGTACGCGGATCAGTTCGGGGATCCCCAACGAGGCCGCGCGGGGATTGGACTTCTCAACGTTTTTCTTCATTGTTCATCATTAAATGCATTACATGTCGACTCATGAACACATCTTCCCAAGCTTTATTTCTCTATATGATGAATCATCATGATCATCATTCATCATAATCTACTCCGAACCCTTCACCATTATGTGCACCATCGTTCCCCATCAACTGTTGAGGGTCCCAAGCACCAAGGATGCAGAGCTGCAAGCGGTCCCCGGTGAATTCCGCCACGTTCACGCCCAAAGGCCCAAGACCTGATTGCCGCAGAGCCAGCAGCAAACGGTGAGCAACGATGAAATTACGAAGACACATGGAAATGGTGTTGATGGCAGTTGTTTGATAGCAGTTGCTACTAACTTTTTTTTGATTGATAGCAGTGTTTATTGATAGCAGTTGATACTAACTAGTTCCTAGTTTATTGACTATTCGCTGGAAAGCAGCTACAATAATGACTACTGATTGACTAGTGCACTAATAGCCAACAATAACACCAACAGCATCCAAAAGGTCCAAAAGGCTATTCTTAGTCAGTTGTAATATGTGAAAACGATTGACCAGCTGATTTACAGCCAATGGTGTGCAACATGATTTCTGCTTGATAGCAGTTGATAGGGGTAAATTGCCAACGATGCCAATCATTTATGTGATGCTTCATCAAAATCATCTTAAACGGCTACTCTTGGTGCCAAACAGGGGCTGGTAATCTGGCAACTGCCAAGCCCGTCTTCACTGTCTTCTGAAGCGAGCCAACCGTGACAGCGCCCAACAGCCGTTGTTACTGGTTACAACCTGAATTGGGTGACCAGCCATCCACAAATACCATTGGTATATGATATGGTTAATGATATGCTTCATGATTTATATATATATATATACATATATCACTATGGTTAATGATATATGGTTAGTTGCTATCTTAAATTGGTAACTAACCATATCATATGTTTACCATTTGGAATCATGCTATGTCATGCTATGGGTCGTGATGGCTAGTTAATGATGGCTTACATTAACTACTACATGGTGGTCTCTCAAAATGGTGAATCCCAGAAATGGATAGAAATGGTTGGTTTACTACTACATGACTACATGATTAGTACCCTGGATCTTTTTTGGGTCCCCTATTTTGAGAAACTACCATATGGCTGGTTGTCGAAAAGAAAGTTCCCAATTAGTCTGGAATTGAGCCATTTCCATTGGGGCCCGTACTCTGGAACAACTTACAGCACCAAGGGTTTGAAACATGAAACATTGAAGGTAAAAACTGTTTTCCTCTGATATTTACACTAGCGCGAGCGATTCGACAGCGCGTCTTTCCAGCGAACTATCACCAGTGGTGCCGATGTGCGAATGCAATGCATCGCGCCCCTTACGACGTTAAATCATGCGCTCTCTGCGACTGAGCGTGTGCTCCATGGGTGGACCTGATGGAATAGGTATGCGGATGTATGGTTTGGTTTTACGCTAGGTCGTCGCAGGTTGGCGGTCATGTGAACTGTGCATCTTAGGTGGCCTGGAAGAACACTACTAGACATTGATGGGATGTCACATGTTGAGATTTGTGCTAGCGCACTGCTAGCGCATTGCTAGCGCCGAGCTAGCGCGAAAAATACGATGAATTCTGCCTGGTTTAGTCCCCGAAATAGTTTCTTTTGACGCGCACAGACTCTAAAGGAAATCTTAGCCTTCTGAAGCAGCTGTTACTTCCCAACTCAAACAACAAGTTGCAGACTCAGTGAGAAGCCATGAGACATCAGTTTTGAAGCACGAAAGCCTCTGCTGGTTGCTAACTGAGACCAGACTTTCTAACAGTTTCAACGACGTCACACCAAAAATGAATGTTTCTCATAATGGTGTAAACCCATCAGGCGGCCATGCAATCGCTGCCACCGTATCTAGACTCAGGCCATATAACACCTTCAGTTGAAGCCATGGTAGCTGGAAACCAAAATGCTAGCGCGGAGCTAGCGCTGAGCTAGCGCTGCCTTGCAGTTTCATGTGATTTCCATTGGGGCCCGCCTTATGAATCAATTGAAAACTGCAATTGGCAAGACGAATTTCCGAACTTTCAGGTCAAACCTTTGCTCGGCCTTTTTGAACGCATGCCATATACCATGTGGCCCATCTGGAATCATGCTATAGCATGGTTATCTCCATACATGGTACCCCTTCACCATCCAAAAATATGGCGGACAGTTCCGGCCATTTCACAAGCAGGAAGTCTTGAATTCTTGAAACGCCAACACCAGCCCCGTCCAAAGAGCGAAGTTTCAACGCCATGAATCACCATCTGAGAACTTGTTTCGTGCATCTGCCCAAATGATTTGCTTCATGTTGCACGGTTTCGGGATAACCCCATGAGAAGGAGCTGTCTTAGTGCCACATCTGCTCCGGAAATAAGCACAGTGGACACCATGTTCCACCCATCAGCTCAACTGTTAAAAATTCAACAATAAACCTGTCATTTTACCGACAGCAGCGGGTGATTGGTCATTCTTCTTGATGATGCACTTGTTGGCGGGCTGTCACTACGTTTGGTAATTGGATCCTTTTCTGCCATCAGTGTACCATGGTTGTATTTCGTATTTTTCGCCAGCGTTTGTGATCTGTATCATTGAAAAATGACGCCTCCCTTCCGTCTGGCCACCAAACTATGTATAGATTCCCTACTAAACCAGCCAGGCGCGGCTATGACATCGCTGACAGAAACCATCTCACCGTGGCCACAGCTGGTGCCTGGAGGCCTCCCAAATGTGGTCAACAAGACAGTAACAAGGCATCCAAGATTTATATGCTAAATCAGTTTCATTGCTGGTACAACTTTTGACCGCAGATCATTCAAGTCGTTTTATGATCCATGAGACACACGTTATATTGGCCAGGTCCATCATGCCAACGATTCTAGTGGCGAATGGCAAACTGTCAGCGAAACCTGTTTCACATTTGTATATATAGGATTGCCAAAACACACCAAGATAACATTGCTACCAACTTGATGATACATATATATATATATACACATATATATATAAATATCAATTATGTGCACAATTGTGCTTTTCATCTCGGATATCATTCCCCTATAATGAACCTAAAATAAATGGTATAATCACCATAATATTGCTTACAATCAACCCAAACCAACTATCCAATTCAATGCACAGCTGGATTCTGAGCTCACACACGCTGTTGAAACTTCTCTGAGACTTCACCCACCTCAGATGGCACTTGTGCCAAGCCCAAACACAAACGACCCTTGACCATTGGGATGACATGGCAACCGTAGGTCCTGGTGTTCGGGGCCAAACAGCTGGATGCTGAGCTTTTGGGCTTCAGGACTGGTTTCGGAAGCATGGACAAAGCCGTACAGATTCGAGATTCAGAAGCATGGGCAAATGGGGATGTGTGGAAAAAGTCACGTTGCAGAAGCTGCAGCACTTTGAAACAGGCTTTGATGGTCGTGATATTAGAAGGATAAGCCACATAGTTTGGGGCCCCATACAAGTATCAGAAGGGTGAACAAATGGTGGAGATATCGACAACGAGAGCCAAGCCAAGGCTGAAATGACATTTCATCAACGTCATTTATATTGCGGGCTTTGAATGTATCAGTGGTACCAAGTCCCAAAACACATGCACAATCCGTAGCAACCTTGCTAATGAAAAGCAAAATAGACCGAGTTAGACAAGTGGGTGCCGTGAAAACCCAGAAAGTGTACCTTTGGGAAACCAACGAGTGTCCCTAAACCAAGCAGTACAGGTCAAGCTCAAAGTTTTGGTGCCGCTCGGCTACACATGATCGCTGAGGTCAACCACTCCGGCTTGGCCAAAATGGAATTTGGTTGACGAAGCTGGTGCAAGAAATGCTTGATGGATAAGCATGAACTATCCCAACCAACCTATACCAACCAACCTCTACCAACCAACCAAGGATAATAATTCATGATGATTCATGATGATTCATGATGATGATTCATGATGATGATGATGATGATGATGATGATGATGATGATGATGGCTGTGACTAAACTGACAAGAGGGAGTGCCGTGACATCATTGAACATTTCAGTTCTTGTTTGATCATACCTACTGTTGCATCATAAACCACAATGTCCAGTCCAAATATCAATCAACCACCCCGAGTTTACCTTGAACATGATCCAAATATAGCGAATATAGCTTGCGATGTTATCTATCAATATGGATCCAACATTATGCCACTTCCATGAGTAGCTATCTCACACAAATTGGCAACTCATCCATTACGTCCCAACAACGGCGGCGCAGCCCCGCGATTCACTTCCAAGACACCAGTGCCTTCATAGGAGCCATGTAGACCACCTGGGAGCCCCAGCGGCTGGAGAAACCCAACCTGCAAGGGTGCGGTACTTCTGTCATATTACCACCTGCTACACTATCATGATCTCAGTGACAAATCATTGGTTAACATACTGGGATATAATGCCAGAGGTCCCAACAACAACACCAACAACACCAACACGAACACCAACACCAGCAACACCACCACCACCACCAACAACAACAACAACAACAGCAGCAGCAGCAGCAACAGCAACAGCGACAGCGACAGCGACAACGACAACGACAACGACAACGACAACGACAGCCACAGCAACAGCAACCGCAACAGCAACAGCAACAGCAACAACAACAACAACAACAGCAGCAGCAGCAACAACCAGACGAGTCATCAAGAATGTACACTACCTATACCGATGGGATAAGCTGATGTGTGGCTTACACTATGTAGCTCCAAAAGATGTGAGAGCTTCATATGTACCTCCATTGATCAACAGCCCCAACTTGACGTGGTTACGTCGGACTCGTACCCGTACTGGTTCCGTAAATGAACAGATTGGTCTTGCTTTTGTGCAATTCAGTACAAACTAATCTTGGTGGCAGTCAGTTCCGATCCATTTTGGGTCTGTTGGTCCGTTGGTATGTTTTTGATTCTAGCGCACCAGTATTGGATTCAAGTCTTGCAAGCCCTTGATTATCAAAACATATCGCACACACACCTGCCAAGAGCAAGGATTTGGCTGTGGGTCAATGCTCTCTATTCTTGGCAAGTATCCCAAAAGCTTAAGGCTTTCTTGGCTGATTGAGCAGGCGGATGAACACCTGTACTGTTGATTGGTCCCGTTGCCATCAAAAGCTGACGCCCTTCACTCAGATTAGCTGCAGCTGTCCTTATATTTGGGTCATGCAATGTCATGCACCTTTTTGCAAAACAGTGCGTATACATGGCCTATCTTTGCGATTCTTTGCGTATGTGTAGGTTTCCTCGATCGACATATATATTGAAGTTTGTCATGCATATCACTGTCTTTTCACAAGTGTCGTGAGCTGTTCACATCCCAGAGTTCCTGAAGTAAGCGTAAATTGTGATCCTTACATGAATAAACTATAAGCCATCCCATTTCATAAGATCCACATCATATATCCATAAGAACCAGTAACATCTAATCATCCAATAAACCAGCCAACCCTCGACTCCCTCCCCTCATACTCAGCCGGTGATCGCTGGTGATTGTCCAAACATGGCCGGTTGATCGGCACCTTGAAGTCGCGACCCAAGCCTCCTGAGGACCATGTCATCCATGCAACGCGCAACAACTGCAATGACTTGGGCATCCTTGATGGGATCATATGGACTCATTAGGGTAGAAACCGCTGAAGTTGATTAAACAAACAACAATTATTCTATACAAATCATGGTTTATAGTGACGAGCACCAAATCTGACCATGTAGAAATCAAGACATTTGCATTACCACAGTACCTGTAAATATGCTGTGTGTCTCAACAGGTCGTTGTTCAATCATGCCGCAACTGGGGACGACAAAGGTTAGCTACATACAGGAAAATAGAAAAACATGGAAATTCAAAAGTACTAATTAGTGTCACGTACGTTTACAAAAAACAACAAAAAACATCAAAAAACAACTTACCAGCTGGGAGCGAATGGGCTTGCAAACCATTGCGGGGTTACCCAGTGATTCTTTCCGGCTAAGAATGATGCCATTGTTGCATGCTTGGGTGAGTCTCTTGATTGCGCTCAACACGGTCATAGCTGCAACGCCTTATGATTATGTCATGGACCAAGTTGAAATGCATCTGCAAGCCCCGGGTGACAGCGGTGGCAGCATCTCGTTGTAGAGCATAGCTGCAGCAAAAGAGGTATATAACTATATATATATAACAGTTACGGTTCTTTTGCCAACAAAACGATATGGATGTTCTTTCCTACATCTCCTGTCACTTCTCAGCTTCAATGCTACGAACCATCCCCAAGTGCGAGCTGCTTTGGAAACCGCAACTGGAATCAGCAACTGCTTGAGTAAGACTGGGATTCCGGAAGATGACAGTCCAAGCCATCAAATAAACCAAAGCCAAAGGAATGGTGTGTTGGATGTTCCAAGCTATACACCAGCAACCTATCAACCCCGATCAAGATGGGTTGCATCAAGTTCTACCAACTTGGTGAAGTATAGGTCTGAGTCAAAACCCTTCACCACTGGTCATTGACCAGCACGTAGTTTTTTCTTACTCGAGAGACTCGCGGTCTTTTCATCTTGAACCGTTGAAAATAGCTGCAATCTAGCCAGAACAAACACCAACAACACCTACGACATCAACAACGACAACAACGAAAACAACAACACAACAATAAAGACAAGAACAACAACGATAACGAAAAGGACTGATAAGAACTACTATACATTTTACCTGAGAAGAACTAATGTACATTTTGGCTGTTATCAGTATAACCAACGAGAGGATAAACAACCATTAGAGGATAGCAACACATAGTAGAGGATAACAACATACTGTAGTCAATTGACAACCATTGGCTACCTGGGGATAGCAACCATGCACAACATTGCACAACTAGGGGATATCAACCAAGATGGTCATCATACAGTAACCCTTCCCTCGGCTGTCCTGCTGCGTCCATGTGCTGTCCAATGAGCCGCAGGATGGTGAGCACTGCGATGTTGGTCTTGCCGGCACCTTCCAGTGGTCTGTCGGCCGACCTGTCTGTATAGTAGGCGTGCAGTTTTCTGTATCTGTGAATGTGTCTAGGGAGTTAAATACAATACATTCAATGGTATGAAATACAGCTGTAACATATTCGTGCATCCATATACGTATATATTTATACATGTATTTGTTTATGTACTGTAAATAGATACATATGTACATAAATATGGCTAATTTGGTGTAAATCAAACATGCAAGTGCCTACCAAAACAAAATTACATGTACATATATGTATCTCTTATATCTACATAGGTTCAAACCAATATTATCTATCAACAATTTCGCACTGTGTGAAATCATCATCATCATCATCATCATCATCATCATCATCATCATCATCATCATCATCATCATCATCATCATCATCTTTCTCCATCATCATCATCATCATCATCATCATCATCATCATCATCATCATCATCATCATCATCAAGTAGGATGATTTCCAACAAATCATATAATCTTGCATAGGGTCATCTGCTTCAATGCAGTGGCTGCCACCAAGCCCTTGTTGTTAGGAATTCCAAGACACGACAACATGCCATTTGAAAAACCCACAAGCTGTCACCCTTTTGCCATACAATTCAACAACTACCGGCCTTGACGTGTCGAACCCTTCATGGTCAATCCACAGCCAGCCCTCAGCACTCCTCACCAGACACTTCCCACCTGTTGGAGCACAAATCAGCAGATTCTGCCTGCGGACACGTGGTGGCAAACCTGTGACTGAAGTTGTAACGATTGAAGGCTTAGTGGCTGTTAGTGCAGTACCTATGAACATGTTGGTACGAAAAGTAAACAATATGAGCTGGGTATGAGAAGTAAACTGTAAGTACACAAGAAACTTTACATTGTACATCATTATACACATGTACACTGTACAAACATTCATGGTTTCTACGTTGTTCTACCAGTCCATACCAGTCCTAAGACCTCCTTCATTGATCGTGACTGTTGATCAGTGGCTGCGATTAAGTCAGCAAGGCAGCAACTCAGTGACCCACGATCGCCCAAAGGCCGCATTGAAAACGATGGATTGGATGGTGTTGAGCCTTCACAACGACGGAAGCCGGCTGATCCTATGTAAGACCCCTACGGCCCTACGGTTTCCCTTAAAACTGACATAGAACCCACAAAAAACTGTTGTCCGCGAAGTGGGGAGAGTGATACGTGACAAAGACGTGAGGAAACTCAGTTGAAGTCAGTTACACCAATGGTTGGCTTCACTTAACAAATGCAGTGCACCCTCCTTGAGTTTTGCAAGCTGAGGACTCCACCTTTCCGTGCCTTTGAAGGACACTTGTGCCCACTGTGGCAAGTCCTCCGCCAGCCAATCACTACGGTCCCAGCATACTTTTTTTGCTGCAAGGATGTGTCTTTCTCTGCAACAAAGCAACACAATTCAAGACACACAATGCACAACAAATAACACAAAAAGAAGACACGCAAGGAGGAGGAGGAGGAGGGGAGGAGGTTGACAATCAAACCAGAATACAGCGCTGCAGTGCAGTAGAAAAGAAATACCAACAAATAAACAAGAATAAACAAGTATCGAATCAACAAGAGCGTCATACAGAGTTTAGTCATTACATGTCATTACACTTGCCCCAGGCAGTCCTTGATGTTGACATAATTGACCTTTCCTTTCTCAGGGTCGAATGGAGGTGCCTCACACAGACGATCTCACGCACTTGATTTCGGTTGCAACGATGGTAATGCGTGGTCTTCTATATGCTGGCTGTTTCTATGTTCTTCTGCGAGCTAGGGTAACTCCGATTTTCATACACTTTATACTATACAAATGCATCAATTCGCAGAAGGGAAAAAACAAAGCAAACAACCCACTCTGACTCAATATCGGGGTGTGATTGCATTGGTTACAAATTTCATTACTTGTTTGGACCGGCATTTTCCCACCAAGGCAATGTCACCTTGAATGCAACGAGGGTGTCATCTTAATTGTATGGCAAGTTGGAAAACCTCGCTGAGATTTTGGCTGCAGGTACGTCGACGCGTTCGTATCCTGCCAGAGGAATGATCATGTGAACGAGACTGGAAGGTGTCAAGTGTCATGTGCCAAATGTTAGTACAGTTGTCTCAGAGCGTACTTGTTCTCATCACGAATCTCACAATTTTTGCTGCTTTGGACCTTTGTGTTCACATTTTCCAAAATACCAGAGCCTAAACCCTATAGCCTATACTCTGAATCAAAAAAACTCAAAAACATTCTAAAACCATACAACCCCAAAACCCTGAAAACCCAAACCCATTAACTGGGAATCCTTGACCCAAACGTTCAAATTCACATTCAACAATGCATTGTATGGAAATTAGAATGCCTGCTATCATTGACTACGTTTATTTGGACGGTCATACCCAGAATTCCTAAGAAGTCATGCTTGTCTGCTTCTTTCCCCCAAGATAGCTTGTATTGGAAATGTCCAAAATTTCAGCCGGTGGGCACCCCAAGCAACCATTCCATGTGTCCGGAAACCCACGGCGGTCAGTTGGGGGCACGCCCTTCGTGGCACGCCTTTCATGGTCTTCCTTTCGGTCCCCTCAGGCAGCACCAACTTCAGACCTGGTTGCTGCCAAAGAGAAAGGCTTTGATAGAAGGGGAGTATGTATTCTATGTATCAGATTTAGGAACTATGAATATAGACATCTATGTTGGGATGATTTTGAGTTAACACATATAAATGAATAAATCAATGAATAAATATATATAGTTATATATATATATATATTATAAGATATGTAAATGCATTTGCAATATCATGAATGAAGGAACTAGGCACTGAACAAAAAAAACATATACCAAAAAACAACATGACGATTCATTCATGATTACAAAGGGCGATCACACAAGAGATGTTTGCGATAAGAAAGCAGTGTCATAATAGGATGCTTCAATTCCCTAGTAAGCAACACCCAGCCTTGCTTGTTCAATGAATAACATTAGCATAACGCAGTATATGGACGCTTTGGAATTGGGCTGCTGTTCCAGTGACAACAACAACACCTCCAGCAGCAGCAACAACAACAACAACACCAACCACATCATCAACAACAACAACAACAGCAACAACAACAACAACAATAACAACACATGCCTGGTCCCCTTTATGCCCTACAGTCTCGACGTATTAGTGACTTGAGGCGCCGGACCCATTCCAGACAAGCTGGATTGATGCACGTTCTTGTTCTTGTTCTCACCTTAAGCAGTTTCCGGAATGTTGTGACTGCGTTTCTTGGCGGGTCAAATAGACAGGGAGCAGCCTCAAACGAACATGCAAATTGTGCTGTTCATGTGGATCCTGTTCTTTTTTGGATTTGGTATATAATTTCTATCGACGCACAAACAGAGTTCCAGCAATGCAAAGCCTGATGCGAAGATGGACAAACACTTGCTGCAGTCTGTGCATGTTCTTGGAAATCATCGCTTCCATTTCTGGAAAAAAACATGTATATGTATATAGCTCTTTCTCACTGTTCATTGGAATGTTCATGTTGCCATTCCAGTTTTCTGTTCGAACAAAATGGTTGGCTTTCAAACCACTGAGAACATACTCAAAGCTACCTTGTGAAGTTTCGCATCATTTGACCAACAAATGAGACCGACCTTAGTTGTGATGATATCTGTTGGATATCTTGGTATGTGATTGCTTACAAATCTCAAAAAATCAACCAAAAGTGAATCAAGATTCTATTTGAGTCCCAAGTCATCCTCCGAAATCTCCATCTTTTCACGAGGAATTGGATTCTAGGTCCAGAGTGCCCAATGAGGGATCCCAAAATGATGAAACTCTTGGTTCTGGCTGCGGTCTCCCTAGCTTGCGCTCCTTGTAACTCCTTCCTAATCTTCTCAGCCCCTCATGGTTCATGCTGATCCTCTCCGCTACATCCGAGGCAAGAAACTTGCAGGTTTCGCCAAGGGTTTCTTGATCTCCATCTCTGCCTCAGCTGCCAACATCGTCGAGAATAAGTGATGGGCAAGCTGCATACAAGATGCAAGACAAGGACTAAACCGTGAAAGAATCAAGAACACAAGCGTAGTTATGATATATCATGATGTTGATTTCTACCGTCAAATGTGTCACAGTGTGAGAGGGATGCTAAATTGGTGGACAAAGTTGATAAGGCTCAATATCCGAAACCCGTGCAAGGAATCTATCTATATATATATATATATGTATCATATATATATATAATATATTATATATATATATTTGGCTGCTGAGAATTCGAAGCCTTGTTTTGCTGTAGTATCCAAAACCCCTGTGGCTGCAGGTGACCCACTCCTCTTGATCTTAATCAAAATCACATGGCAATTTGCCCTGTGCATCCATTTATCTCATAGAAGGGGAAGAGAAGATGAACCTTAAAGTCGAAACTATCAGAGCGGATTTTGGGCAGATTCACTGGGTTGCTTGGTCGGCTTTCCCTTGATGTGCAAAGGCAACCAACTCTGGGTGCATGTATATACACAGATCCATATCAATCATACCCAAGGAGACTGGACCCTCATTGTTGTGGACATAGCATATGTCCTCCGTAGTTACTACATCCCCCCTGTCATCGGTCTGTGATATTCTTATGCATGACATGATGTGATATTTTGCCATGATCAGCTATTCATAGTCATGAGTATTATTCTCATCATCAATATGCGTTTGGCCTGGTCATAACCAAGATAGATTTGATAGCTACAGTATCATGGCTTTATCAATTAGGTTGTAGCCTGAGTGCGAAGAATCAACATGGTCTATAGGTAAACCCCTTGAAATTGAAACAATTTTCCACTTCCAAATCTGTTTACCTAACCGTGTCTCCCATAACCGTTGTTAAGCTCATACTTGATCCTCAAGCACCAGGAACTGGCATCCCTCACTGGCTCCTCTGTCAAGGTAGCCAAAAGCCTTGGCAAACCATCACTATCCTTCAGTGAGATTCACGAGGGTGACTGCGAAGGGTATGCCAGAGCTCCGTACACGGGTATTTTTGGATGTCTGACTCCGTTACGAGAGATATGGACGCGTTAGAGATGGATACATTTTGGATATAATAATGTATCCCTTTACTATGTATATATATATATATATCTAAATATATATATATATATATCTAAAAAAATATATCTAAATAAAAAACAAATATATACATATATATAAAAATAGAGAGATTTATATGCATATATTTACATGCATGTAAATCAAGAATTACACAATATGTATATATATATATGCATATATACAAAAACAAATATGCGCATATTAAATGCGTGCATGCAAGGGAGTAAACATATGTGGATACACAAACATATGTGTACAGCATGCACATGTGTATACCAATGCAATACAAAAACATGTACGTGCAAAAACATGCACAAGTCCGCAAACAAACAAGCCCAAAAATATGTAAACACAGTACTGCATACCTAAATGGACAAAGTATAAATATATATATATATATAAAGAGCAAATATATAGGTTGTAGTTATGTATGGTATGTGAGTAAGATCAATCATGTATGTACACACACCCATGCGACAAGCAAAATGTGAACAAGCCACCTATCAGAAGGATGGAAGTGTTGAGCATTCAGTGAACACGAAGCTTACCGTGCAAATCACTGGTGAACAAGCAATGCTAAAACATGAATAGGCCAGCAACCAGCATGTTTGATAATTCTGGTTTACTGTTATCGCCGGTTCTTGATACTTACCAATAATCATCGGGAATATTGATTAGCCTTGATTGACAATCTAACCAATGTCTAAGAGACCGTGAAACAACGTAGCAGCATCCACCAAGAACCATCGCTTCTTCCGTTTTCGTTTAACCCAAATTCCTTGGCACCACAAGATGATGATGGCCAAGCTGTGTGAAACTCCTTCTCTTTTGGTTTTCCCTCAATTTTACATTCGCATTATATATCCATATTTATGCAAATGGTCAATAAATGAATACATTACATCTATGCAATATACTATACAATATATACATATATCTGATCTCGAAACATACATTGGAGTTTCTCACAACTATCGGTCCCCCTCTGCGAGTTTGTCTCTAGGGTATGTTTGGGGGGGTATGTTTCCGGAGCATATCATATATCTATCTATCCATCTATCTATCTATTGGTCCATCCATCTATCATCTATCCATCCTTCCATCTAACTACATCTCTATCTATCTATCCATCTATCTATCCATTTTTCTATATATTATCTGGTTGGGTGGTTTCAACCCTGTCAAAAAAACATTGGTCAACGAACCATTTAATAATAATTACACTTGGAAAAACAATTGTTTGAAACCACCAACCAGTGGTCAATATCAAGGCTGACCTAATCTGACATCATCTGACCTCTCTGGCTACACTCTTGGAAACTAACATCGACCCTAGTTTCTGATTGGGAGACCCTTCTGGTAGGGTCCATCTGGGTGTTTCTCAAACTTGGGGTACCCCAAATCATCCAATATCAACCATTTATAAATAATAAACCATCAATTTTTGGGGTTCCCTATTCTGAGAAACCCCCATGTTAGTTTCCTGGAGGGTATCCCCTCACTTTGTATCGGCGACTCCGCCCTGCGTTTCCGCCCAGTGGCTGCAGAGCTGCGAAATGTGCCGACCTCAGTGGCAACTCACCCGGGTACGGCCATGACCGGGGTAACAAATGGCTGTGAATCATTAGTGAATACGAACTATCAAGACTAGTGGATCTTAACTACTACTATCAAGACTAGCAAACATTAACAAATCAACACTCATTAAGTATCAGTCGCCCGTGCATCGTGACTCACAGTTTTTTCATGTCTGCATCATCTTTCATATCCCCATTCGCTCAAGATCATTTGGCCTGGGGTTTCAACCATCATGAGGGCAATACGCACCAGCCGATTGCTCTTATAGCCCGACAAGGCATTAATGCGGAAAGTTGAAAATTAAGTATCAGTCATCACCATTCACCAAGCTGCTAATCCAGAAGTGTCCCTGGGCACACCATGATAGCCTGATTGCAACTGGATTCAATTATGACCAAGGTCGATTCAACGTGCCGAGTGGAATTGGACACTGAGGTAGAAGTACCTTTGATCTTGCTCAATCATCCGGAGGTGCACACAAACATCGGTGTTTCATTGATTAGGATCATAACCAAGCCTGACAAACCCCCCCAAACAATACCAAACCAACATCTTAAACACCGAACCTTTAGCCCTGAACATGCTTGACCAGAGACACTTAGCTGCTACGACATATAAACCAATGACCAATGACCATAATACCTCTCATCCCTTAGCCATTCCCCAAAACAGCACACGTCTGAATAGGCGCCCCTCTGACAAGATTCTTGGGGGAAAAATTTGATTGAAATTAATTACAGTATGCTCTTCAAAACAAACGACAAATGGATGCCCAGAGCCTCTCTGTGTTCATGACAAATAGATACAAATAGTAGCATTCTTCAGCAAGTACTACATCAACAGTTGACACTGTTCGAACAGACTTTCCCTTGGTGTGATAAACAAATAAACATACGTGCGAACACGCCAACACATTGTGCATTGTGCAATTTTTGGATGTTCACAATGCATTGATCATGATTAAGTATCCGTCAAATGGGCACCTGAACATCCCAACACAGTAGGTGTTCAATGCGTTTCTGATATGCGAACCAAAGAGGCACAAATGGCCATTGGTAATGAAATTACATTGTTAAACTGATCTAAGCGATAATTATATCAGACCGAAAGCAATTCCCTTACTGACCGTTTAAATGAAATACATCGTCAATCAGTCCGTTGAGCATATCTAGGTACATCATGGCAAGTGGACAGCCAAACAAACATGAAAGGATCATCATCCATGATCCCTGTGAACAGGATGAAAAGCGACTTGTGGCTCCCATCATTTGTGAGGCGCTGAGGTCAACTCTGGACCAACGTTCACAATGGGAGACGTCATTATTCGCAACCGAAAAGCACAGCAATGATTTGATCAGCGACGAAGATGACATGGCAATGGAGATGGACCAACAGCAACCAAGCCTTGAAGATAGGTGGAAAGCCTGCGATTCATGGGATACTCAGAGGCCTTGGCTGCCGAATCACCACCTGGGACTTGCTGGGGCCCCGACTCACCAGTCGGTCGGTTCTCTCGGCTGGCAGCCTGTGAGGGCACATGACGTTGCAGCGCATAGCCAAGAGTGACAATGTAGAACTGCAGCAGGCAACCCAGGTACCACCAAGTACTGAAGGAAAAGGATGCCAAATAGGAACCTCCTCATAGAATTGCTCTAAGGCTGCGGTCTTAAGTATATCTACCAGCATGTCAACAAAAATGCATGAATGAATGATAGTACGTGCAGTCTGTTTCAAAGTAGATCAGTCGTCAATAACAACACGCTCTGTGTGTTCAAAATCTGTGGGTTGTCGCTTGTGGATGACAAAGTGCCCTGCTACTCGTTGGCGGCCGCGAAGGCTGGGCGTTGCAGCTGCAGGACCCAGAGGCTCCTTCTTGGATTGCTTGGCATTCCGCTTCTCGCTCTCAGACATCACGGAAATCCGCGGGCCTCGGTGACAAGGAATCCGCTCTCCCAGAAGGCTGTCGGGAGAATCAGTTGGTTGGAAGCTCCAAGAGTTGAATTTCAACAGTTTGGAATCAAAACATTTCTAGATTGTTGGATGCAAAAGTAGCATACTCCCAGTAGTCCAACTTGGAGTGGACCCGATGGCCGCACCGATCTTCAACGTTGTCATTTCCCAGTCGTTTTTAGGTATCCTTGACATTAATTACTAAACCATGATGAACACTAACAGCAAAACTATAATGAACATATGAATGATAAACAAATATAAACAAGTTTTCTGATACATATTTATTTATCTATCATTATCCGTCATGTATTCACACTACGAGATACTACGAGTACCTTGTTTACTCAGTGGTCTTGTAGCGTTCTGAGGCCGTTAACTGACTGCACACCATTTTGTTTGGAGAAACAAACTACCCCAAGCAGGGGTGGAGTAATCACATTGGAGGTAGTCAGATGCGGTACATAGCAAGAACAACGGGTTGCATAAGATAGAGATCAATCTAACAGTAGAAAGGGTTAGTAGACTACAAACAACTACAATATAGTATAGGCAAGGGTTCGCAAAACACTACAAGTCACTACAAGTGCCATTACAACGCTTATCACAATCATAAGTTTACACCAAGTGACAGCAGGCGTTAATCTTTAAATTGTCGAACTCCACTTGAGACAAATGTTTCCAAAAAGATTGATACAAACACTAGACTTGTTAATGGCAGTGCCCAACAAAGCATCTTGTTTTCACCAAAAAGAAAGACAGCAGCAACCGGTGGTAGAAGCAGCCGACGCAGCAGCTTCTTTTCAGCTCGGCCAATCCTGGAAGCGGAAGCCAACTTTGGGCTCTCGCACCAACAGTCCTGCGCGCCGAAATGACCCTTCCCAGCAGTTGCATCGGCTGGCACTTGCCCTACGCGTATATGGCGATAACAAAAACAACACACGTGTTTGATAAACATTAAATAATCATAGAAAAATAGATATACAGTATGCTTTTCATGATGGT
The DNA here is from genome assembly GCA_009767595.1 of Symbiodinium kawagutii. Taxonomy (NCBI): domain Eukaryota; class Dinophyceae; order Suessiales; family Symbiodiniaceae; genus Symbiodinium; species Symbiodinium kawagutii. The sequence goes on along the minus strand of VSDK01006886.1, from coordinate 245,184 downwards.
AGCCAATCAGGTAATTATGAAAAAGTAAATATGTGTATATATATATATATATATAAGTATATAGTATATATATCGGTTTTTGGCAGGTAAGTCACGCCTATATACGGTGTTTGTGACATTTCTATGTTCTAAGACCAAAGAAGTGTGGGCGCTCTCCAGTGCTCGTGACGGCAATGAAGCCACACCAGGAGTCTTTGAGGATCGGATTCTCTCGAAAATAGTAATGCAATACTGTAATATCTTTTGATCAGTCATTTATTTGACCAAAATCGGTCATTTGGGCTCATGACAAATATGATCATTACGATGTATCTAGTCTGTAAAATGATTGAACAACCAGAAAACCACCAGTTCAAGGGGATTTTGTTAAAGGAAAACACAGTGCGATGGCCACTGGAAAGAATACAGTACCACTCCGAACATCTTCAATTGCAAGCAACAGCCAGCCAACTGGCGCCACAGAAATAGTCATGCTTCAACGGTTCAAATTCACAAGTTCCAGCTTAAACTAAATATATATATATATATTTGGCTTAATTATCCTTGGTTTTCCGAGGCATTAAAACCAATATCATCATTCCTTCCTGCTTTGTCATTCCTAGTTGTGCTTTCATGTTTTGTGTTGTTGGTGGAACCACTGGTTTACTCCTGGATAACCACTTGTTTATTCCTGGATCACTGCGGTGTTTGTTGGTCAAACCTCTGTCTTTGGTTGATCAACCAAGCAAATGTGTTCCTTCCCCGCCGGCGAAAGTCCAAGCCAGCCGTCGGAGTTTTGCAGGTTCGAGGACTTAGCTGCGCTCCGGGGAAGATCGTGGGCGGCTAAGTTGCAGCTACACTTCATGAGGGTCAATGATGGTTTGTAATCATGAATGATGGAGAAATAATCACAACTATAGGGAGAGCAAGTGGCACAAAAATACTGCGCGATGACTAGGGACCCTTAGATGGTGATGTTCCACTGTTTACGAGGGAACATATTAGCTAATAGATGCTAAAAAATATTTCATTCAAACCAAACACAACAGAGCTTGGCCCGTGGGTGTCATCGGACTTGGAGAATAGACCCATTTTGAAGCCAAGAAACAGTTTTCTAGATATTTGTTCAAAGAAAAGGATAGGCATCATACAATCATGCAACATCTGTCTGTATGTCTATCTATCTATTTATCTATCTATCTACCTATATGTATGTTTGTCTATTTATCTATCGATCTATCTATCTATCTATCTATCTTTATCTACATCTATATTGTTAAATCAATTCACATTATTGTGTATGTACTGATAAAAACAATGTGTTTAACAATAAGCACCTGAACAGCACCTGAACACCAACACATACAGTTTGATGAAATGATACATCTCAAAGAATATAAATACATGTAAATATACATATTTGTAAATATGTGTATAAATACATATACATATATCTATATATATAAATATATATTGATATATGTACATCTAGAGCTGCATATATTTACAGGCATGTTTATCTACTGATTGCGGTTGCAAGCAGTCATGGTACATATAGCTAAAGCCGCTTGTAAGCAGTCGCCGAGGCAATATGTGTGTGAATTGTTTGGTCGCTTGCTACATATCTGCATAGCGGATGATGATAATTCGCAAAGAAGAAACATAATTGCTTACAAAAAAAGGGTTCAACTTGAAACAGTTTTCATCAGTTGTTCCAAGTTGTTTCCAAAATCCTTTAGTTGTTTCAAATCAGGGAGAGTACTTGGAAATTGAAAACCAATAAGTCATATCACTCAATTAATGCAAAACTTGAAAACAGGATAAGTAACCATAGTTAACTTCAGTTGAACTCTACTGAAGAGTTTTGGATCCTGGGTTCTGAACCGAATCGTCGATGAGCAGCATCTCTTCAAAGGACACTTGGTAGTGTTCCGCCTGTGGCAGATTTGCTATGGGTGGATTTCTTTGTGCCCATCGTGTAGCTAAGAATGATCGGCCCTCTCTAACTTCCCTGTTTATGTAAAATTAAAACATACCCGATGGGCAAACAATTGAATCCTAAACAAATGAGGCCAGCTCTATGTGTTTCCTTTCAAGTCTGATCAGCTTTGTCAGCTGCTTCATGGGCAAGCATAAGACAAGACTGGATAGAACAAGTGCATCAAGCTAAGTCAACGCGTCCAGCGAAAAGCACATGACAAAATCATCGACATGATATGTATATATGTGAATCTATGTATCTGTTTCAAATCTGCAAATACATTTGTATATTATTGTGTCAAATGGATCACCAGTGCTCTAAACCGGACCCACATGCTCCAAGCAAGTGCCGCAACAGCATGGCCGGCAGCTGCAATAGGAAAAGAATATCGGTCGCTCATATCATGATATAAAACAACGTTTATTTGCCAGATTATGTTCTCCTTATGGGCAATAATATGTATATGGCTATGTCTGTTTACGTATCAAACTACTATCACTTGGTAGTGTATCTGTACTTCTAGTAGATCCAGAAGCATCGCCCACAGCGGAAAAACAAGCACATCACTGCTCCGGGTTTCCGCACAATGATTCGCATGTGCTTTGACTTGCCTGAGTATCAGAAAAAAGGAAAAACAAGTGAAAACAATCGTAGGTTATCAATGTGTTTCGATCCTATGTCTATCTGTTTCGTTTATGTCCACTGCAAGTAAATGCAAAGGATGCAAGTTTGTACATTGATGGATGTCTGCATGTATGGCTTTACATAGTTGCATTGTATGATTGCACTTAGGCCTAGATACATTCATGACCTACGGGTGTCAAAAATAATTGATGATCTGCACTAACATCAATTGCAGTGAATTACCAAACATGGGCTCTACAACATTAAACACTTGCTTAACAAGACTCAAAGCTGCTTAACAAATGTGGCACCCGATGGTTTGCTGCAACTGTGTCTGTGAAAACCACCAAAAAACGGGTCTCAAAATCGGGGTACCGGCAACGCATCCAAGATCAGTTGTACTAACAAACCATCCGTTTTGGGGGTACCATGATACAACCCTCACAGAATCATGCCTGAAGTTCTGTCACCCCAAAGAACAATGAACGCCAATGAAAACCCTGACAAGAAACCAAACAATTGGGGATTGCTCCATGTGGGAGCTGATCTTCGTGGATAATAGATGAACTTTACTAATGCACACCAGCACATGTGGCTTGAACTATGAACGTGGCTTCAACATGCCTCAACAGGAATTCTTTGCCAAATCAGTAACGACCATTGTCTTGTTGCTGTTGTTATTGCCGTGGTCGGACACACATCAAACTTTACCACATCATACATCCAGGAAAACCATTCTTCACACACGGCCTGGGCAGCGCTTTGCTGAAACGGTGATTGATTCCCGTTTGGGGCTCCCGGTTCTCGGATGAACCATTTCGTACAAGAGTCAGATACACCAATCATCTCTGCTTCGAATGAATAACAAACATGAATGAACTACTGAATCATCAGAGTTTGTTCAAGTCTGAAAACATGTTCAAACATCTTGAAAGATTCCAGCAACATTGACATCACCAGAAGCGCTCGCAGTCACTACACGCGCCTTGCAGCTTGGGCTCATCGTGTAGGCTTTGATCAATGCCAACCATGACCTCCCGTGGCTGATAGGCTGGCATCATGATATGGGAACGGCGGATGCATCCTGAGTAATACGGTCTTCACAAGTCGGGTTCTTGTGGTCGGACTTCCTTCCGAGCCAATCATGTTTCAACACCAAAAACAATATTTGGGCTGAGAATACACATCATTCTGGAGATAGCAAAGGTGGTTCGCGTCTGAAGCAGTGACTAGCCATTTTGGGGGAAACCACCATAGTGGAAACCGTAGTGGTCTAGAGATTGTGGCCAAACAAGGAAAAGAGAACAAGTAGTAACTACTTCGGACTTCAACAAAAAGAAATCTCTTCAAAGAGCGAAGCCTCTTGGAGAGTTGGTGCAATCTCAGTGTTTCGAACGCCGATTTGGGGGTTCTGAGCATTCCCAAATAAAGAAATGCAACTAACAGATTAAAGTTCTTTAGAGTTTCTCTGCAAGTTCTCTCTTAGATTGTATAAAAAGGAATTGCAACCTCAGAGTTCGTTATGCAACTTTATAATCTAAGAGAACGAAAGAGAGGGAGAGAGAGAGAGAGAGAAAAAAAAAACACAAAAACAAACACTTATGTTTTCACATATGCACATAATATATATAAGTAATTTTATAAATATATATAAATATGTTTGCATGTTTATTATTGAAGCACAGGAAACACACAACATGACACAGCAATGACCTTCAACCAACCTGGACGACGCCTCGAATCCTGGCAAGGTGTCCTTGCACCAATACTGGATCAATGCAGTGGCCTGCGTGCGTCGGCTTGCGAAGCGTGGCAAGCCGTGTAGATCATGGTATGGTGATCAATGGTGGTGCATAGTGACCAAGAGTGGTTATTGCAAATTAACATGTTTGTAGAGGTGAATCATTGGCTCCTGGCTGGCGTTGAGTCTTATTGTGGTTGATGGTGGCAAGAATGGTCGACAATGGGCAATCGTTGTGGATTACAGTCAATAAATGAGTCATTCTTCAGCGATTACCACACATTATCATCGGGGATACTGATGACTTAATCAACTCAATTGCGGTGGGACATGGTTGTATCTCACAGTCAGCTGCTTCAACAACTCGGCAGCGTGGGTCTCAACTCTATTGATATTCAGACTGTCCTCACCACGCAAGCAACTGCCAAGCAAAAACGCTTGGATGCCTGGAACATATCTGGATACTGGACCTGGTACAACCAGCACCATCGAGCATGCCAGGCATCCACGCTAAGTCCGGCCCCAGGATGTGGGTCCTGGGAACCAACTTGGACAGCTTGGGTGGTTGGATTTATGAATCAAAGATCTTACTGCAGGCATCACCCACAAGAATCTGACTCAGGAATACCTGTGGGGTTTTGGACTTAGTTACTGTCATCGGGGATTCCTTAGTGCACAAACGTGCGGAGGTCATGACATACTTCTTTAAAGGAGACAACCATTGAAGAGAATGGTAGACTTGTCAAGAATGTACCATATATGTTTTGTCAGTTTTGGTATTGATCCATCCCGATGTGAAAACCAGTTTATTTAATTTATTGTAAAAATAATGGCTGAATACCTTTTCCGAAATACAGTTGTGTAATGCAGGTTGCTATGTTTTGACCAATACTGTTCAAATCATGGAATTCGTGCGCAGCGAGGGTGTTCAACAAGCGAGCAAACTATCACATGCTTTTGGATGTATAAATGTATTTGATATAAATATATAATTAGAAGTACAGAATATCAAAATTAACTTTGTATCAACAAGTGATAACAATGATGCATCCAGTAATGTGAACAATCACAATAACTATTAATCCTTTGGCTTTCAACACACTAACATCTTGTAATTGAAAACAACAACTATAAACACGGTAAATCAACAACGTAAACTAAGTACAAACAATTTAAAGTAGTTAGTAGTGAAAACAGCTACTGCAACAGCATGCCTCACTGTCTTTGAATTTCCCAGCGTGATGGACCTCATGGTTTCCTGGACGCCTCCCGAGGCTCCGACTCTCTGCTCTGACCGGGCAAGTCGTATTCCTTTGGGTCACCTTAGGTGCCGCCAATGCCAAGGAACGGGAGGACATGTATCCACCGGCATGTGTGTCTATACATCAATGCTTATTTGGCGTAGATGGGTATGCATGTACACAAAAATATATGCATCAACACATATTTTTACTCTCTCTCTCTCAAATGAATAAATCAATGATATAGATACAACATATATTGAAACAAATATGAATAGGATGTATTTATATAATGTAGTATTTAAATATACATGTACTAGATTATGTAAATGCATCCTATACATGTGTAAATTGATGTGTGTCCATTTTATTGGAAGATATAGATGTATGTGCATGTTCTAGTTTAGAGAGAGAGAGATATAATATATATATATATGCAAGTAAACCTGCATACTGTACTTGCGATTGCAAAAATGACAAATTTGGGGTATGGGTCAAAGCAGGTGAAAGTGGGAGCATGTCAACAAAGCTTTCTTGATGTGTCCTCCTTTGTTGTGGGCATACTCTAGGGGCAGTTTCGCCTTTGATTTTTATCCCTTTGCCAAATATATTGGCAATTTGTCAAAGGAAATTTCAGCAGCCTCGGTCAGCATATCCCACATGCGAGCCAAGCAATGCTCCACAAGGATCAAACAGCTGCGGGTGAACAAAGCAGAGTCTGGTGTTCGCATCCCGGCAACATGAACAGACTCGGGCTTGCTGGAATGTTGACGCTTGACAATCTATTGGATGTTTATCTGCTTACAATCCATGTCAGAGTGATGAGTGTGTAAATCGTTCAACTTCCAAAGCATCATAATCACCGCTCAACGAGGGGAACCGCAATTCTCAGTTTTGATCCCATTGTTGTTGACAAAACAACAGCCAGGATGGCTTAAAACATTTTGCAACGCAAATCCCTAGCAAGCCATCAGTACATTGCAATAATAGCAACCCCTTCGTACCACATCTCCAACGATGTCTACCCCTGAACCAACATGGCGGATCCGCGAACTCAACAGGATCCCCAGCTGTCCAAGCGATCCGCCATGGGATCTGCTTCCATGGCGCTGAGCTGGGAACTGTTGGTGGCAACGGCGAGTTTGAAGTTCAGAAGATGAAGGGCCCGCGCAGCCTGTGCCGTGCTGCGAGGGGAATGTGGGTACCACGTAGAGACAACTTTACCAATATAGAGGACCGATAGATGACCTTACATGACCGTATACAGGTAGATGTACCACATTGATGATGATGATGATGATGATGATGATGATGATGATGATGATGATGATGATGTCCAGGCGATACGGGACAAATTCTGGGACTGATCCAACTCCACTGTGCAAGCCAAAAAGAGATCTTTCAGAAAGGTTTCAACTCCCTTGTGCTATCCCTCTTTTTGCTGATGATAGGAATAAAGCTGAAGAATCCATGGATGGGTCACCCAGAACCCACCTCGACAAAATCAGGACTTGCTTGTGCAATGTAATCAGCTGCATGCTCCTGCACTGTGCAACAAAACATATGTGCCCAGTGAGCTATGCAAAAATGCAACAAAAATACAAAATAATAATACAATTGTCTTGATGCTCAGAATTCCCTCGGTAAAAATTGGGCTGAGCTGGCTGATGGTGCATCCCAAAAGAATGCATGCATGACACAAGACTGAGAATCTTCCGGTGGGTGACTTGACCCACAGGTTTAGTGGACAGTTCCAAATACGCGTGGCAGCCATGGTCAATGTTTGCTGCTTCAGATCACGGCAATAAATCATCTCATTGGATGACAGGTGGGTAATGACCATAGATGATTGACCAACTGGCTCCAAGCTGATAAGCTCCAAGCTACCCAAAAACCACCTGCTTGTTGCTCAACCAGTGTTCTCAGTTCTAGGGGTGATATGCCAACCAAGGGGAAATGAAATCACCTTGAACTCCTGATTGCTTAATTAATCATTGTTGCTTCATCCCTGAACAGGGCATAGGAGTTATGAACACGCCAAATCAACATCAAAGAAGAAACGGACTATTTTCAGCTATACTTCCATGTAGCCTGGAGGATCCATGACCATTTTGGAGTTTTGAACAACCGCTGCCACAACAACAACTTTTAGCAGAAGCTCAAGCATAACGATCAAGATGGATGTGTTTTTCACGAGCAAAGAATCCAAATGTTCCCCAAGTCCTTTAGAATTCCTTCGCCGCAGTGGCCACCACCCATGGTTTGATCCTTGCCAGTTACAGCATGGGTGTAGCTGTGGATGGGGGAATTACACCAAAGTTGCAAATGTTTGCAATCAAACAGTTTCCATAGATCTCTTAACCTATTCATAATGGTATATAAGAGTTATACAGTTATACAAACATCTATAAAACGGATTGTAGAATGGAGGATGTTTAGTTACGGATTGTAGGTGACCACATTTCGGTAACTCCGTGTCCCCAAACAACCAGAATGATCGCAGTTGAGAGTCTTTTTGGTTGAAAAAAGATTGCGCACATCGGTACACAGATTACCCGTGAAGACACTGCTCTATCCAAACACAGCAGCTGAGTGTTTGATAATTCAATGAATGCAATTGGCCGCTTTAGCTGGCTGAATTCAACATATGACCACCGATCACCAGTACTGACATGTTTTTCTCAGTTGCCAGCAGTCAGGGATTGGCCGCAGAATGCCTTATCTGTGACCTGGTTGTGTGGGTCAAGGACCCCTGCTCCCTGGCTGTTCACTTCCCATGAGGAAACTATGTCCAACTGTTGGGATGTTCATCCATAAACTTGGGAGTATGGACAGTAAAGCTACCATTTTTTGATATTTTTTGGGATGGTTGGTAGTGACCCAACTGGCCATATGGTGATTCTTCGAACGTCCTGGCAAATTCAAAACAAACCAATTTTGTTGTTTTAGATTGCCTCTGTCCCTCCAGTTATCGGTCCATGTCAAAGACCACCACGGTGATTCCACGGCTACGCAACTTGGCCTCGGTCTGGCACAAGTTGGTAGCTGGAAGGCTGAGATGACTGAAAAAAAACACAGTGGTGCTAATGGTTGATCAAATGAACATGGCCAATCATAACCAACAATGGCTAATAAGCTGCTAAGGATGATTAATAAACTGGTGAGAAATGGCTCATGTTGGCTGATCCATGATGGTGAATGATGGTCCTTCTAATGGATCAATGAGGTGCATGACAATCATTACAGCTAATGATGACTATCCATGATGATTGATGATGGTGATATAATGATGATTGATGATGATTGATGATGGTTGATGATGGTTGATCATGTAGTTGTTGAGCATCTTTGGTCGCCTTTAATTCTTTGTTCATGGGGAAACATAAATGGAGTTGACCTTCTATTGATGATCGGCTGGCGGTCTGTTGATGACCGCACTGCCTACGCAGGATTCAGACTCCAATGGGGTAAATGCATCCCCACAGCCACCAGCGAGCTGCTAGACTCACTGTCAACCAACAGTTCTGGGTACAAAAGGACAACGAGTTTGCTCTTTGTCTAGTGGTTTGGCTGCCTCCATGGATGAAACATGTCGCCAACTGACCGGTAAAGACAAAAACTCATCTACACGTTTTGCGGACCTTCCGGGAGAAACTTATTTGTCAGGAGCGGGCAAAAATGAATTGGAGTTGATGTGTTTTAATCAACAACATTGAGCCAGATCAGCTTTCCCACAGCCTTCGTGGATGCTGCTTCACAAACTTTACAGTGTATGCGCTTGGTTGTATTTGGTTGGTGTGGCTGGAACGCGTTGGAACCCCACCATCTCTCATCGTCCACCAACCTGTGCAGCCGGACCAAAAATCTGCGACACTCTTGGGAAAATCCTGCCTTTGGGAAGGGCTTCAAGGCAAGATGCATCTCTTAAGTGTCAATTGAGATCTCTTTTTTGATGTCAATTCATTGCCTCATCAGGCTACATGCAATCAGATTGAGTCCATTTCAGTCCTTTTGTTTATGCCAACTTAGAAGTGCCATCAGTGCTAAGGGCTGGCAAAGGAGCTCCATGTGTCGCGATATTCCGTGCATCCAAACACCAATAGGCGGGGTGCACAACTCATGGAATTTGACTGTTCCACACTCCATCCCCAACTTAAAGGTCTTGGCTCTTGGGATCTCTTGGGGGGATCAAACTTAGATCTCCTTTCCCAAGTTACATCCGATGTAGCCTCAGTTGCCTCCAATGTGAAGCTTGAGTAAACTTGAGAAGCCCCGTTTCCATTTCAGGTTGAGAGTCCCATGCAGAACCATCGCCTCCAAAGGAAGAACCTTCAGCCGCACCAAAAAACGCCGAACGCCTCGGCGCGCGGAACCGGACTGGTCAACTCAAGGGAAGTCCCAGAACTCGTGCACCCTGCACATAGCATCGATGGTTTGTTGTTGGAGTTGCTTCCACCACAATCAGAATCAAACATGTCTCACCGATATCAACTGGTCAATTAACGTTTCAGTATCACTCCGAATCTGCACAGTTTCATCTCGGAAATCACAAGAAAAATCACACCGTTGTAGATTTCTGACATTCTGTTCGGCTACTGGTCGGTATCCTGCTCAAAACATTTGGCTGGAGAATACGGGCTTTCAGATTCCAGCGTATACTGAATTACCTCGTGGACATTCGTGGACCGCATACTTTCACATGACAAAGAGCACCTTCCTGACCTTGACCCCGTCCTGCGGCCTTTATTCAACCAACCAAAAGTGGTGATTCGCAGTTCATGTGGCAAACCAATAGCCATCCATGCAGGCATGTACTTAGATGCCCTTGAACGGCAAGAAATTGATGAGTGCAGGTGGGTAGGTGAACCTTTTACAAATCGAACAGTTGTCTATTTGATATAGCCCGACTGACAAAGAATAGTGGTAGTATCGGGTTTTGGTACGAGTCGGGTCACCAAGTGCACATGCAACAAAAAACAATTGGATTCTTACCCTGCGTGGTGGATACAAAGAGCCCTGGATGGGTCTTTGCAGAGATGCTTCGGGAGATTTCAAATGCTGCCAAAGCTCTTTAAGATTTCCTTGATTGTGCAAAAGCCAAGCCTCCTTATCTCCGTAAGTTGTGCCTTACATCCCCATAGATACCAATTGTATCAACCCCCCCTCCACTGAGCGGCAGCACCACTGATGCACATCTCATAAAGGCTGGACCTCATTCGATGCTGGCAGGGTCTGCAAAGCTCACCAACACATGACGACGCGTAAGTACGTCTCAAAGGTCAAAATGACAGTGTTCAAACCTGCCTGGCAAACAACATGTGACCTATCTATCTATTTATCTATCTATATCTTTATCCGATATCTATCTTTTTATATCTGTGGACTATCATGTGCATTATATATATATATATATATACACAAATATCCCGAGGCATGACATGCAAATCACAACTTTACTGCCTGTAGGACTGCACGCAACAGGCTTACATTTCAGAGCTACAACCTTTTGTTGTGACCAGGTACTTTTATCCCTTGCCATTTCAACCCCGTGTCATCCCTGATCTTATGCTTTGCTAACAGGCATTTGGACACTGGGTTGCAATGAAGCCCTGTATAAGTGAATAAGTGTAATCATACATCCTGCTTTTGTATACGACACCTGTATGCGTGTATACAGAATATCTACATAATATATAAATGTATCTATATTTAAGTATATATGAATAATATATATATATATGCAAATACGCTTGTGTGTGCTCACAATGGTTATGTGTATGATGATGCAGCAAACACATCTGTACATAATTTGCCTACGCCTGTGAAAACACCTCTAACATTAGAACCTCATGGATTGACCACAGATTTCACCTCTGACTGTGATTGTTTGGGAACCGGCATTTGACCAATCCAGCCAAATCCAGAAATATCCTTAAAACATGTCTTCAAAAAATAGCCCGCAAATCATAGATCACATTAAGCACTCCATAAATCGAACCAATTCTGCGCATCAGGAATGAGAATCGGACGCTCCAGGTACGCTCATGTCACCTGCAGCTTGGGAGTGCTCCAATTGCTCCCCTGAAATGGCTGATCTTGATAGACTGTCAACAAACCCCATAGAAATGGTGGTGAATGGGTCAATCGCAGACAAATAGGTAGCAATTCACCATAAATATCAAATAGTGGATTAACGACAGCCATTTGAAAGACCCATGAAAGAAACAGTTAGAAGCATATGACTAACCCCAATAAGTGGACGAATAGGTTGAAGTGCTCAATCATCACGAAATCATCCATAAATTTAAATATAACATATTTAAACATCACTAGTCATGACAGCTACTGTAATCGTGGTGTCAAGAATGCTGCTGTCAACTAACGCCGATTAGAAGGGGTGCTTCTTCACCATGCTTGACCGTTCCATCAGAAAGCTACTGGGCCAAGTGACTCGCATCAGCGGCAAACTTAGTCATTGAAGTGATGGCTACTAAGGTCGCAACTACAGAACCTCATATCACTCATATCCCTTGGGTATTGACTACTTTTGGTTGTTCAAGTCGTTCATATATGTCGTTCATCCAAGCAAGGACCATTCACGATGCCATGATCAACCATTTGGTGACCGTTGTCAAGTTCGAATGATTAAGCACTACTTGTTCTTGAGCCAAACCCTATTTCTTACCATCATCAACCATTGTGAAGCATCGTCAAACGCTTTCATTGCTCACTATGCCTTTGGCCCCCCTGTCTTTTCATACTCTTGGCAACCGGCCTGGCTCCAGCTGCGGACAGCGATGCGAGGCTTGGGATGGCAGTCGTCGCAGCACTGCTAACAGCGTTGATGTAGTTCAGGAGCGGTTAGTATGTTGGTTTATCCTGATTGATAATGCTATAGAAAATTATAGAAGTATGTAGTGGTTGATGTTCGGAATGGTTTTTGCATGGTTCATATTGGTTCATCATGCTTCATCATAGCAGTTCGTATCCATTGGTGGTTGATGGTAACAGCAACATGGAAGCAGTGACCATAGGAAGAACGCAAGTAACAAGGAGGCAACAGTCATTAGACTAAGTATAGAGCCACAGCCATGAGACTAAGTATGGATACTTGACAAAACGCCGTGAATTGTTTGGTTTTTCATGCCGCGTTCCTTGAACAATTGTAGTTTTTTGATGTTTAGTTTTTGGGTCAGAAAAAGGACCCCCTAGTAGGACCGCCCCACATGGCTCCTACCCAAGGCCAGACTCGAGTGCAAATGGCAGCGGCCACCCATAAGTCACCGGCCACCCATAAGTCACCCAAATGAGTGCTGCACTGCTACTTATCGCGCAAGAATCGGAAGGGCCGACTGTTGGGCAGCTGGATATGACTAGCTTTGGAAAAGCATTTCTGGACAAACCATTCCCTCGCTGATGGTGACTGGCGATGCTTGATTCAAACAAATCTATTCTTCCGCATGATCAAGTGATATTGGCCATTCTCAAGCTTTATTTGCCAACATCAACCCCAGTAAAGCATGACGTAAGAAGGATCACAACTATTCACAAATGATGAAAAATGACACATGTACAGTACCAATATCTGTCCAGCAATGACCAACAAGTATCAACAAGTGATGCCGTCGACCGCAAGAAATTAGTGGTCGTCGAAGCGGACACTCCCTTGAATGCGAAGGGGAAAGGGCCAAGCGGCTGCCCCGGAGCAAACCACAAAGCCGAGTCAAAAGCAGACCCACGAAAGAACAACATTATCCATCAACCAGCATCCAAATACCATCAACCAACCAGGAAGCCATTCTCATCAGAATTAATTGATTGCTAATTGAAAATCAACCATCAACCAATCAACCAATCACAATCAAAATCCCTAATAAATCACAATCAAATTCCCTGGAGATCAGTCTCCAAATGGACTGCCACCCTGGCTGAGATCAGAGCCGAAGCTGGTGCCGCGCTGCTGCGGTTTGCTGGTGTTTGGAGTGGCCTCGATCAACCATTGCGACCGGTGGGACCACAGCAGGACGACAGCTGAGAGAAAATGCTCAGTTGGGCACAGATGTCTCCGGTAAATTGCCGCTAATTGCTTCTTTAATATCAATGATTTTAAATGATTTTCTATTTACCTTTCAATTTCTGTAAAGCCAACGCTTTTTGGATGTCCTCAAAGCTGTTGTCCCGTAGCACTTGTAGAACCTGCGTACCGACCAATGATCAGCCAGAGTCCCGTGTTGGCCAACTGGGGATAGTGGAATTGCTACCGACCAACTTTCTAGTGCACTGACCCGGCTCTTGTTGGGGCTAAACGAGCAGGAAGTTCAGTACTGAACAGTACTGCCTGACGGGTCTGTCGACACATTAAACCCCCGTTGTTCACCAACCAGTCCGGCTGTTGGGAGGCCGCCCACCTTGCTTTGCTTTTGCTCAAGTGCTCCAAAGATTTCTTATTCTTTTCTTGGGTTTGTGGCCCACTAATTGTTGGAAATCAAAGCTACCAGGTTGCTGATGCCCCAAAAAAATCAGCCCTGGGAAAGTCAGCTTTCCCCATGTGTACTTGTGAGCACCAGCCAGCTGCGCTGCCTGCTTCGAAATGATTTCTGAGGCTTGACGCTTCAGTTCCATCCAATCCTGGTGAAATGAAGTGCTGCTCTGGATGACCGGCACTGGGCATCCCTCCAAATTGATGCTACCCGAAGAGTCGCACGAAACAAAGTGCTGATTTAGCAGCATTCTTTGATTTAAGAAGCTTCCATGGTAAGCTCAAGATACCCTGCATACGCGATTGTCAATAGAATGAAATATCAATAATTAGCAATCTTCATTTCTAACCACACTTGCAACAATAACATGATTCATGATGGCTATATAAAGCCAAACAAATTAGGCACAAGACAAGAGAGTGACCTTAACTACTGAAGTGGTGTCCATTTTTGTAGGTTTTGGGTGTTCAAAACTGGCGGCCTTCAAGAATTTGGTGGCTTGCTGAACATGATCACTGTTGGGGCCCACTGAGGATACGAATCATGGACTTGAGACAAGGCCAGTACCTGGGACCTGTCAATACCCGTTGATCATTGCTAGCGTTGGTTGATGGAAATCATGTGATGTCTTGTGCATGCTTGTGCTTCCCACACCATACATCTGAAAGAAACCACACACACCTCAAAAAAAGATGGGAAAGGTCATCCACTTAGCACTGGAGCACCGAGCAGTTTGCTCATGAAGGAATTGAAATGAAGCAACCAACTGCACCAACTGGATTCCCACCACCGTGTCTGCCACCCAGTCTGGCGTCCTCAAGGATACCCTTGCGTCGGTCAATCAGTTGGCCAACAAATTCAAAGGCCTGGCGAAAAGAAACACGAATACGATGTGCTTTCCTCCAAATAAATAAATATATATATATATACATATATATATATATATATGAATGTAAATATATAAATACAAACACAAATACATATGCATACATAGATACATACATATATACATATATAGATAGATAAATATATATATATATATGAATATATATATATATATATGAATATATAAAAATGAAAAACATATATGTAGATATATATATATATGAGTATATTGACATACATACATACACTACATTACATTTCATTACATTACATTGCATTACATTACATTACACTACACTACATTACATGACATTACATAACATTACATTACACTACACTACACTACACTACATTACATTACATTACATTACATACATACACACATCAAAATGTGTATGTATCTTATTAAATAAGTATTTTTATTTATACATACAAACATGAAACATAATGTATATACATATATGTATATAATGATACACATATACATACAAAGTCCATTCCATGGCAATGGTAAAAAGTATGCAAATTGATTGAAACACTTGACATGTTTTCAAAAGTAAATCACCAACAGGTAAAACTATATACACCATGCAAAGTTCACACAGTCAAAGACACTGACAAAAATGAGCACATCATGGACGCATGAGAGCAAATAAGTGTGTCAAACACGCGCAGGTGTAAGAAACGGGTTCAACAAATACATGCAATCAATACGTGAACATATATCCATATACACATACATACACATATGTAAGAGGCTGAGAGAGGAACTGTGATGACAATGATTCTATAGAATTAATGCACAGACACCTGCACAGCCACCACCAAAAACAGAATTAAGACAAATACCAACACTGACTGTACCACAAGCGACACCACCACCACCACCACCACTACTACCACCACCACAACAACAACAGCAACATTACCACGACCACCACCTTCGGCAACAACAACTACGACAGCAACAACAGAAACAAGGACATCAATTTTGACATAAATACAAACAGCAGCATCAACAACGACAAAACAACCACGCGGGTTCTGGAGCCTCAAAACCAAGAAAATCGATCAAGGCATTCTGATCTGCGTCCTTCCGCAAAGCTGGAATCATGGAAAGTGGCCACATGTGGGGGTTGAATGCCAAAGAAAAGTTCATCTCGTCAATTTAGCATCTGGAGCCAACGAGTCAGATCACTGCCCTATCCCTGCCAAGAGATATTGCCAGTACAGGTCTCACTGGCTTCTGGCGAAAGAAGCCCAGCTAATTGCACCACTTCTTCATTGCAAATCCATATAGAAACAAATCAACTCCCCAAGGACCCAGATAGGAAACATGAACTTACTGTAGAATTTGAAGCAATTTCTCATTGTGGATCTCTCAAGATTGGCACAGGAACTGCCACCAGCACCCTCGATGAATGTCGTCATGGTTGGGCACATGATTCCACAGCCATGGCAAGGTCAAGGCCATCCTGAGAGCAATGGTATCGAATGGTATTGTAGGTATTGCATGGTAAATCAGATCGGCTGAGCTCACGTTGATGGGATGGGTCTAGCAGCAAGGGGATGATTCTGCCAACGAAATGCGTATCCGACGTGCTTGATATATCAGCAATCCATCTCTTCCAGGTAACGAACACCCCAAGCATCCCCAAGTGACCTGTCGCTGACCTGATCATCAGCATCCACTGTTTAACCGCAGGAACCAATAGAATGAAACGTATTCACCAAACATGATTCTGTTTGAAATTGCTTCCAAAAGAATCCAAAAGAATCAACCAAAACCTGGTGTTGACAACATACCGCCGGCCGACATCACGGTAGCAACTGGGGCTACTTCAAATGGGCTATCCGCCAAGCATCCAAATTACAATTGATTTAGGGCCAGGGAAAGCATCACTTTTCGTAGTACTTATATTTGAAAACAAACTCGATTTGGGACTATCCGCAAATCAACATTCATTTTAAAGAGAGAAGCAGCCAGCAATGCACAGCAGCATGTTTGGTTCACGTTTGCCATTGACCAAATTATGAAAAACCTCAGCACAACTCCGAACATAGGTCCTCGCTGCTTTTGTCGAGCCTGGCGCAAGATCTCAGTCGAGTTAAATAATCTGCCTCTCCTGGTATCTTGAAACCACAAGAATGAGGCGATTCATGAATGATGCAACCAAAAAACTGATCTTTCAGAGGCATTTATTACTTCATTGATGGACAGCCCTGCGTTGTTTGTTCTGGGTTGTGTAGCGAGGGAAGTCAACCAAGCACGCTTAACAGGTTGGATACGTAGTTAAGTTAGGCATACCCATATTCAATGTATCAAGCAGCTAAATCATTCTACGTTAATGCGCACCTTTGCATACACAAAGCAAGTTTATCAACATTTGGTGGTTTGTGCCAGCGTTTTTTCAGCCACATGGTTGAGTTTTCTCGGAATGGCTTCTGGGACCTAGGTCAAGGAAATAATGAAACCTTGACCCACGCCCTTGTACCTATCACCACTCAAACTTTGGGGTCGCAAGAATCATTGTAGACCATGACCATGCGCACATCACAAATTTTAATCTGAACCTTAGTCATAGTCGAGTTGAGCATTGGGATGATATCTCTGACGTGGAGCATGTGATAATAGTATCCAGTTGGGTATCTTTACAAGCTGACGTCTAGCTCACTCACGACATCAAATGCAGACATTTGATCCCCAGCAAAGCGCGAGCTAGCGCAAGAACTAAGAACATGCAAACCAACAATTTGGGCATCTTCATTGCTGATAGCTGGCCATTCACAGTCCTTGCATCTGTTCACCCTGACATTCCGCTTGGAGCGGCCGCCCTACGCTGGTGGGACCATCGCTTGGGGCTTCCAGGTGCACAGGGGGCCGCTACAACACCCAGCCATGCCCAGTCAACGTGGCGGAAGAACAGCTCCAGTAGTTGACCCATCAGCTCTTCAACCTCGTTGGCGAGGCTGCGGACCCAAGGGACCCATAGATCTATCCATATCTGGTGGCATATCTATAGCTACATCTAGCTAATTCTAGCTGTAACATCTGGGTGGGTATAACATAGTATAACTGATGCCAGCATTGACCACCCACATCATAAATTGTGTAGCCCTGAGGGTCCATTCTACAGCAAAACACAAACAACATCATATTTGGGTATGGTACATGCCAATCTCGGTTACAGAGTCAGAAGGGGCAAGTTCACCGGGAATGTCACGTATGTGGGACAGGGATTGGGAGTACCTAAAGTGGGAAACTTATCGAAGCAAATCGTTTATTGGCACTGACTACAGGGACACCTGCGGTCTGCCTACACCTGATTCGTGAGCAATGCCGCGGCAAAAGCCAGTTGAAACCGTGTGAAACCAGGTGAGGATTCCTCATAAGCAGTTGCTACCATCTGTTCACAGATGTGTAATGTGTGGATACAAACATACATGTATGATAATGTAGACATATTAGAATAAAAGTATATACACATGTGCGTATGTATAAGCATGTGTATCCCATATGCTGAAAAAACATATGTGCGTATAAACAGGAATCATTAGCTAACCGCTTCAAAATGTCACATGTGGTTGCAACGCAACCGGCCACACACACACACATCCACAAAAACACACACCATCCTGATATCTGAGAGCCGTGACAGTCATAGAGGCTGACGATGAACCTGCTAGGACCAACATGAAGTTGTAAAAATGCACTCCCCAGGGAAGTAAGTTTATGGAAATGACCAACAGAACAATTATTGCATGGTCAATGGTAGATGATCATATATATATATATATATATATATCAGGTCAAGGCATGTGGTATGTCTGGCAAAGGCTTGATCCAACCCAAATGCTAACACACCTCATGTTTCGAATCGAATCTGTCTACAAACATTTACAAACTGGTGGTTTCTCAAAATTGGGGGCCCAAAAAATGGTTGGTTTATTACTATAGAAAGCTATCAATGGATGATTTTGGGGTCCCCTATTTTGAGAAACCATCAACTCATTGTTCTGTGGATGATCCATTTCGAATCGCTCCTCCTTGGATGGAGATCCATGACGAAGCTGCTCCTTCCCAATCAGCCAGTGACATCGGTGGAGATGCGTACAGATTGGGTACACTCGCGGGTCAGCACGACACGGTGGTGATCAAAAGACCCCGTAGGCACCCCATTGACAGGAGCCGAAGCAATTACAGCAAGTACTGCGTTCTTAGGAGAACATAGGATGATGAGCTATGGAATGATATTCATTCGATACTGCAATCCATATTGGTTATACCATATGTTCCCCGCAGGTGGAATGTACACATATCATATCTTTAGGCAATATGGTGGTACTTACTGAAACCTATCTTGTTATTCACTCAACAACCACAGCATGACAGCGCTCGGAGTGAACATGGCCACCAGTGCAGCCTCGCCCTGCCTGAAGCGTTGGCCAAATGAATTTCGCAGGCATCCCGGAACCAAATCAGCTCCTGGGAGATGGCGCTGTGACATGGTGTGGCGCAATGTCTCCAAGGATTCTACAGGTCCCGGAGTCCTTGGGAGTCACCGAGATGTTTATTTTTCCAGGACATCATCAAATCCATCAAAAATGGGTGTTGTTTTTTTTGCCTTCAGCTTATATAATCTGGTTTTAATTTACCAGAGTGTATCTCGGATGTAGGGATGAATGATGGGAGGGAAGAATCTATGAATCGATATATGCTGCATATATGAATGCATAGCGCGCAGCGGTGGTCAACCAATATGTTTTGGATGAAACAGCAATATCCAGTGCTACAGCGCTGCTAACGATAGGACCATCATTGCTGATCATCAAACCTTTTGGATGTTTGATCATTGAGTTGCAAACACCATGAAACCATCAAGGTTATAAGTATGACTATAACTATGACCATATGAACAAATATACAAATAAAATCAAACTAAATTGATTAGTTAATATATATATATATATATCAATATCAATATACAGTACAATATGTATATGTGGATCCGTTTTTGTGCTACTCTGTGATCAGTTTTTCCTTAGACAAGGACATTAACATAGCCATCAACCAACTACTTAGCATCACTAGCCATAGGAGCAACCACCATGGAAGTCCCGCGTAGGTCACCCAGCGCTGCGCCGCAACGCAAGGCCTTGCGTGGAGCGGCTCGAGGTGCCTTCGATGCCTTAGATGCCTCGGAAAATCGGCTGATCCGATCAGGGTAAACCACCATGGTCACCATGGGTTCAGAGCTGGGGATTCAACATATGAAGATCTACAACTATCATATGGGTTCATAGTTCATAGCTGGTGGTTCATAGCTGGTGATTCAGCATAGAAGGATGTACTGAGATGGATCTACCACGATCAAATGTTCAGCATGTAGGAGTGTATTCAACTGGATCTAGAACTATCAAGCAACTGTCAATGATTCACCTTACACAAATATGTTTACCTGGCTGGTGAATCTGAATCAGCTAGCTATCCACGCTGTTTTTTGGTTGTGACGATGAGTGGTCAGTACATGTTAGTCATGTCAGTAATGGTAATCAACAAGGTAGTAGAACATGAAGCCCTATTCCTGACATCTGCCAGCGAGCTTTTACATCGCCAAGGGGTAATCATGGTTTGCTGAAACCGCCCTGGAAAGCCATGACCACATGGTAATAATGGTTTGCTGTAACGATGGAACGCCATAGTCTCTGTGGATAGTCCCATCTTCCTCAGCGTTGCCTCCATGACCCTCTGGTAACCCGCACCCATGATGGAAACCTGTTGGTAGCAAAATGGTCATTGCTTGATGCTCCAGGTGCTTGTGCTGTGAGATCCATATACTGAGAGGTCTCTGGCTGGCAATCCTCCACTCCCATCACAACATAACATATCATGTACCCTCGAAGAATTCTATATTCAACGAATCCATGCCAGCATGAAATATCCCGTGAATCTGATGCTACCCACTTCAACTCTACGTATTGACTACGGGAAGCGGCTAAGTCCGTAAATGCTAAACCTTGGAGAAAAGATCAAATACAACAGCCCGTGACTGCTTCCTCTTGAACATAAAACGTAAGTGGGAGCCGGGATATTCAGCGGAGAGCGAACCGTCTGACAATGGTTGTATGAATGGGGATGCCCCAAACTATCGCAAAATCTGATTCACAAAAAATCATCATCAACACTTTAGAATATATATATATATATATATTTTTTCAATATACATGTATCTGGCTATGGGTCATTACCAGCAGCCAAACTAGTTTGGCCACTGGATGTGAACGGCTACAGGCTACCACCAACCATCTGTGGCGAACCTAAAAGGCGCCGAGTCGCTGCACTGGAGCTATCTGCTGCCATCAGCGCCTGGCAGGTGGTTTCCCAACCAGCTGGGCTTGCAGCAAACCATGGCGAAAAAGATGTAATTAGATGGATATATGTATACATTGTATATAAAAAAACTATCAATATACATACATACATATATATATATATACACATTTTTAAATATGGAATATCAAACATCTTTTGGATCCGTTGGTTCACGGCTTGTGTCAAATTCTGGTCAAACTCCACGGAGCTTGCTGGGAAACCCTTGGATCAGCCGCAACAGCTGAGAATTGCTGACAGCTGAGGTGCCACTGCGCTTCATCAGCACCGCGTGACATCGGGATATCATTCGTTGAGTTGGGAAAGCACCGCATCCCCAGGAGCCTAGGACAAACCACTATCAACCATCATCAATAAAGGCTTTGTGGATTGGTTGGTCATCAACGGCTATATGAAAGCAGCATTCAGTTTCATCAACCATTGTTGGCTTCCCATTCAACCGTGTAATAAAGACGGAACAATCAGAACAATGATTATCCCTCGTCAAGCATCAGTGAGAATCCCATTAAACTTGCTGCTGAGTATATAACCCTTCTAAAATAAACAACCAATATGAGCCATCATAGGCGGCATGAAGCATCACTATACTAGTTACTATACATCAACCGTTTCACTCCTTTCACTTCCACCCATGGCCCAGCAATTTTGCAAAAACTAACATTTCTGGAATGCTGGTTTCAACCATGATTTTTCAGGTTCAAGCATAATTCCGCATGTTCAAGCAAACCTTAATGCTTTTAATTCAAATTCCGATGAATGATGATTATCTGATTGTCTGATGATCATTATCAGATTATCTGAAGGACATGATGATGATGATGATGATGATGATGATGATGATGATGATGATGATGATGAATTGACTTCTGATCATCTGATCCTTTCACCCATCCCTAAGCCTAGGAAACTCTCCGCTCGCCCCAGGCCTTGGCGCGGTGGAAGAAGAGCTGCTCCGGTGATTCGCTGGGCTCGGGCTCGTCGGGGGTGAGGCGCCAGCCCTGGGAGGAGGCGGCGGCCTCCAAAGGATAGATGAAGTCCAGGTCGGAACCAAACCTGCGGGACTTGGGCGCGGGACTCGTGGGTCATGGGTGGTTTCAGGGGGAAGCATGGCTTGAAGCGTGGGGATGAGTGCAATCAATGGCGAGCGAGGACCGTCAGGGATGATAGCTCTCAAACATGAACACCCTTGGGGACCCTTCGGTGATGTAAGAAACAAAGCAGGTAAATCAGCAATTTTCTGACTAATTGTTGTGTGAATCAGCTAAATCAATTGAATCAGCTGCTTCCAATACAAACAACAACTCAATGAATCAGGAAATATTGACAAAATGAAAAATAATTAGGGATTCACCAGAAGGCCAATCCAACCTAGACATATGGTCACAGGCGATGGCTTTGCCAATCAGTGTGACGCAGCAAGGTTTCCCTGTTGGGCTTTGAGCCCAAGCCCCAAGAAATGCGCTGCCAAAACATGTGGAGAATATCTGCTGGTGCCATCCGCGCTCATATCCGTTGTAGAATGTGAGTAT
Source organism: Symbiodinium kawagutii (assembly GCA_009767595.1). Lineage (NCBI taxonomy): Eukaryota > Dinophyceae > Suessiales > Symbiodiniaceae > Symbiodinium > Symbiodinium kawagutii. The sequence goes on along the minus strand of VSDK01006886.1, from coordinate 222,333 downwards.
CCTTTGTGGTCATATCTTCCTAGTAGTGTACATACCCGCTATCAACAACCAGTCGTTTGCATATGACATGGCTTTCCTACGGTGGTGCACCTATAAACCCCGAATTCTTGTGGGTTCTTGGAACACTTGGATCACCGGGCGTTCCAAGCTTCCACCAAGCAGCTCATACTCCATCTCCGTCCGTGGCCCGGAGCTCTTGGACGTCTTTTCGTCCGTGGCCGGGAAGCGATCGTACCTTTGCAGCACTTGGGACACGGTTGGGTCAGCAAACTGGTGCTGGAGATTGGTCACAAGTCTAGTGGGTTGAGCTAGTTGATGAATCCCGCACAATTGCTTGGATAAACCCATAACAATGATGGTGGGCTTATCATTGAGCCGGTTGATGCTTGAGAAAAGGTCCCAAGACCCTTTGGACGACTAACGCCCCATTGTGCTATGTCCTCAAGTATGTCTGATCCCTTGGTATAAAAACAACGATGATGTTTGGCGAATTATGCCGTACCAACAACCAACAACCAACATCATCAAATTTTGGTTGTTGGTTGTTGGTTGTTGGTTGTTGGTTTGCTTGTAAACATTCTATTGCAAAGCCACCAACAATCAACAACCTCCACGAAGCACAAGCTCCGCTTCGCGCCTGTGAAGGTTCTGCGCCAAGCCTTTGAGGCGGCTGAAGTTTTGCTTGGTGAAGGTCAGAATCACCTCAGAAGGATCGAAATCCAACGAAAATCAACTGGCGCAATGGTGGTTAAGCTCATTCGGCCTGGTTAAATATGCCGCTTTACTGGCAAATCCGTTTCCTATGTGGAATATGTTGGATATGAAGCCGCTAGTCGCCGTCACTGATTCACAGCCTGAACCCTGTCAGGATCAAAATTGTGCTTGTTACAAACACATCCATTGTCACTAGTGCTTTGCAAGGATACTGTCCAACCAAAAGTCATGGGGCACCCCCCAAACCGTTCGAAGTCACCACATGTTTTGGTGATAAACCTTTTGTGCCACTGTCATCAATCCAAACGTCACAAGCACTCCACACTTCCTTTCCAAAATCAGGCTGGTTCAATCCTGGCTTTCGTAGGTATTCATTTGGTGTGAAGATGGTGTACAAATATACATGTATTACATGAAATATAAACACATGTAGGTACCATGTATGATAAAGCAACCACCATGTCACCATGCTACAGGATAACGGTATAAGTTGGTAACGACGTTCGGAATGCTACGGTATCAAATGATATCAATGACCATCCCCTGCGGACCCATCAGCCACCTGCTTGATGGCTTCGAACTGCTCATCTTCATCCATTGACATGCCCTGACAGGCTAAACTTGGCATGGAATGCGCTGGGACACCGGAGAAATCGGGCAGCTTCACATGACACATACGAGTAACACGGGACAACACATTCGCAACAACGGAACCAGGGACAAAACAATACAGGGGACAAACAGGCCAAAGTCACATGCCGCCAGTAGGCAAATAGAAGGACTTTGGGGGGTTCCCTCATTTTGCATTTTTTTTCTGCAACCCAATCAGGGCTCCAAACGAAACGTTTTCAAAGAAGCTACCCTTAGAACGTGAAATGCCAAGTTTAGATTTGTTGCTTGCAACTGTTTCGGAAGTTGCGACACTTAGCCAAGAACACGCTTAGTCGGTATTCACTTAGGGATGGTCAGGGGGGTACCCTGCTCCTGAGAAATGACAAAGTACAGTACATTTTTCCGCAAACATTGACATTGATCATAGTATCAACAATGATACGGACTATTCAGGAAGCTAATTAATCCCCAACCACACTGGCTAACGAAGAGTAGCCACGCATATTTTCTTTGATGGAGATGGAATATGGAACCACTATTCCTACCCTTGGTTTAACTAAGATGCGGATGGAGATGGAATATGGAACCACTATTCCTACCCTTGGTTTAACTAAGATGCGGAAGACACCCATGTTTGGGTGGTTTCTTTCCCT
>VSDK01006886.1:157393-220308 GCA_009767595.1 Symbiodinium kawagutii | reverse complement strand
TTCCCTATTCACATGGTGGTTCAACCTGCATCAAACTGCGTTTAACACGGGTAATGCATACCCCGGATTAATAACCCCCCCCTCAAGGTCGACAAGGTCGACAAGGTCTGACCATACGTGTCCAAAAATGACAACCCCCCAAATAAACGCCCCCTCGTTGATTTCAATTGTTTCTAAATTGATTTCAATTAAAATGACAACCCCCCAAATAAACGCCCCCTCGTTGATTTCAATGTTTTTTAAATTGATTTCAATTGTTTTTTAAATTGATTTCAATTGTTTTTTAAATTGATTTCAATTGTTCTTAAATTGATTTCAATTGTTTTTAAATTGATTTCAAAAAGGCGGGTTCCAGGCTTTTGGGGGGTACCCTTTGTGAGCTCCTAAAAAATTGTTTTTCTAATAGATTTTAAAAGGCGGGTAATAATTAAGAAAAACACATAGACTTTTTGGGAAATCTAAGCCCACTAGCCATGAGAAGCAATTAGATTGATAAGGGTCTCAATTCAAACTATTTTTTTAAAAAACACGTAACTAAAAACAATTAGGGATCCAAAGGGGGTTGATTAATTAGGGGGGGTTTTTGGCTGTACCCAGCTTATTAGGGGGTGAAATCAGGGCCTAATTAACTTTAGTAAGGACCAGGGTCTGGGGATCAGGAGGGGGTTGATTAATTAGGGGGGGAAGTTATTAATCCTACCTTTGCATTAACAACCACTGTTTACCACGATGAATATCTACAAAAAACAATAGTGTTTGATTGTATCTATCATATCAAAACCTACTATTAGAAACCTACTGTCCACAGCCAATAGTCTCTCTACCAATAATCATATGCAACTACCATTTGGACCCTTCAAAGGGGTAGCACTGATACGCCTGGCTCCCAACCACTCCTTCCCAACCAACTGCCAGTTCAATAGCATATCAAAAACCTACTGTGGATAGCCTAATATCAACAACCAATAGCGTCAATATTGATACCTAATTTAGTAACAACATTGGACAACAACATGCCATTCACGTACTGTAAAAAGCTAATCAGCCATCAAAAAACAGCAATTTTGCTGTGCCTTGCCGGCTGTGGTGTCGTACACGAACTCTGCAATGCTCTGGCGATCCACTTCATCACCTGGCGGGTCTGCCTGGGGAGTGTTTGATGGTAGATGACTTGTTGATTCATGGTTGCGTAAGGGTTGCTTAAGGGTTGCGTAAGGGTTGGTTAAGGGATGGTTCAGGGTTGATGAAGGATTGATGAAGGGTTGATTAAGGATTGATTGGGCCGGTTAGCAGTGTTCAATTGATGGCCAACAAATGGTTGAAAATAAGGATTGATTAAGAGCTTCTTTAGGACTAAGGAATGGTCAAGTGATGGCTGACCACTGGCTTTAAATGATTGGGCTACTGATTGATTAATGACTGATTGATTAATGGCTGATTGACAGCAAACTAGTGGTTAGTATGGTCAATTAATTGCTTCTCAACCGTTGATGGTGGCAAATAAACCGCTGATTAATGCTTAACCAATGGATAATTCATTGCTGATCCATGGTCGAGTCACGGGTAAAATTGTTTTTAAAAATATGGCTGACTAATGTTTGATCATGGATGATTGATAAGGGATTTATGATCAAATTAATGGCTGATTGATAGCAAATGACTCGAGATTGGTGTGTTGAATGGTGAATGCAATGCTTAGCTCTACGACTTCTCAACTGAAAAGTTGATCAGTTGAAATTACATTAAATTGGAACCTAATGGTTACATGGTGTTTGACGATACTTGATAGGTGTAATGATGAACATTGCTCAAATTTGAGAAGGTGGTGAGTAACTTGGTCGATGATGACAACCCTGTTTCTTATCATAAATTGTTTTGTTCTTGATTAACGCTTGGGAATTGCTGGTACCCAAAGTTTAAACTAGTTGAGAACAAGTCATAGTGACCATTGAAATCAATGTGTGTGTGCGCTGAAAATGGTCCGAATTTTTGGTAGAAAAGAAGTATAATCATTGCCAAAAGGATCATCCACTCTGTTGTGGACAGTTGGATTCCCAGAAGTTGCTGCTGAATTGCAACAAACTCTATGATAATCAACAAACCAACTAGGCTCATGGTCTCAAATTCAGACTAAGAAATCATGGTTGAAAGTCATTGGATATTATCGCATACAAACCATTCACTGTAAGAAGTATTTGTGGATAAATGCCAAACATTACTATGAACCATTCAAAGGGTTCAAGGAAATGAGCAACCAATGGCAACTAACCATAACTATCCAAATATAATAACGTTCATGGCAAGTGGTGTCCAACTTAAGACTACCAGGCGGCCAGTCTACATGCAAGCGGTGCTGTGGTGTATCAGACCTATGCACCGGACGTCTGAGTGGAACATCACCTGCACTTTGGCAGTCAATACATTTACAAATGTTGACTGTGGTTATCTATGATTAAGCATTGTTAACGGGTGTGGCTTGATATGTATAAATGTTGTCAGATTTCAGACATTCCCGGCAACTGCAGGTATCGTCACGCTCAATGTAATCAAAAACAGCAGCTCTTCCCCATGAAATATGGGTAATTGAGATGAATCACGTATCAATATCGTCTTGCTACGTATTTTGTCTTTTTCAAACGTTCAGAATCTCGCGAAAGTCTGGAGTGCATACCGGACTTGATATCAAGTCCCGGACTAATCCAGGCATAAGCAGAGTCTGACACGCCAACAGCTCTAAATGAAGATCCCGAATCCCATCCGAATATCCAGAAATGTCAAACTTTAGGACAAGCGCTTACCAAACTCTGGCAATATCTATGATGCTTGGAAACAACTTCTCCTGGTTATAGACTGGTGATATTCTTTTTTGAACGAAAATTGTACAGTAAATAACTCTGAGTCCCGTCTGCCGCCCTCTGCCTGCGATCTTTCCGCATTGGTTCAGGAAGGAGTTGAAGTATTGCCGCGCATCGTGTTTGTCTCCTGCCAGGCCCTCAGGTCGAACGAACCTGGGACGACTCGTCGCGACCACAAGCGGAGAATCAAACACCCCCCTGTGTTTGTTCGATGACCCATGAACAATCATGAACAATCACGAACAATCATGAACAATCCTGAACAATTGTTGTCAACCAGGTTTTGCTTTTTGCGAATCACACGGGGAAACTAAGCTTGTTGATGAACAACGACCAAGCTTGTGCTCCCAGAACAATCCCAAAGATTGGCGGTTTTCCCTGGATGAAATGCCTAACATTGTTTTCGGCGGCTATGAAGGCATCCTGTGCGGACATGATTTTTTTGATGGATGTAAATCTCGTGAGTCAGGTTTACTCCACCAATTGTTTAAGAAGGATTTGGACCCCATTCTAAATAACTACTCTAATCAGTCCAAACTTGCTAATCCACAGCCCATGGATAACTTTTTAAGGCAGTACACCCAAAGCAATTCAACCGTGCTGAACTCATGGGCAAAGACACAGGTTTTGAAACTGCATAAAAGAAGCAACAAATCAGCAGGATATCAGCATATTTAACCACAGACAGAGCGGCAGGCCTCATTCTGCTTCACAAGAAAAGCCATGAAGAACACTGGAAATGTGAATCGAAGTTGAATCAGGCGAGCATGAATCAATGATATCGCTTTGATGGGATCAAATCACGTTCACCATGGTAGCCATATGCCATTTTGCAACTAGAGCAGTTCAAGTATGGAAATAAAATTGCATCCCATTAATGACTTGCTGGTCAAGCATCACCATGACCTGGCATGACCATCTCAAATAACAGTAATGATCAACCAACAAGGGCAAAGTGTGAGAAACCCATCTTTTTGATTTGTCAGTGGTGTACCAGAAACAACTGGCACTGCCTATCACCCCTTCGCAGGACTAACCGACAGCATTGGAGCAAAGCTGCTTCTGCATGCAGAAGCCGTCTTTCGCTGTGATCTTCTTGTCGCCGTTCTTGCCACGAAGCTTCTCCAAGGACTGGCGGAGATGCAAGTTTACCACCCCGGAGGTATTTTCACATGTTGGGATATGTTGGGATGTTCAGAAAGGCTGATTCTGGATGAGATATTTGGTATCGACTCCCCCATAGACGCAGATTTGTTTAGAGACTTCTGTGTCAGGTTCATGCTCGCTTCCATTCAGTATCAATATATACATATACATGTGTATAAATATATACATATATATATATATATATGTGCATGTGAAAATACATATAAATAACTCTGTGTATATGTAAATACACATCATCAAAATCTAAGTGTATATAAGGTGGTTTTTGAAAATAGGGACCCCCACTAATGGTCGGTTTAGCATCATACAAGGTCAAGATTGGATGATTTGGGGGTACCCCTATTTTGACAAACCTCCATGTATATGTATGTATCTATATATGCATGTATAAATGTATCCTCTCACTTGACAGGAAATTGCAGGAATCTGCAGGATGTTTCTTAGATCCCATCGAAATCATGATGTAGCTGGTACCAAAAAAATACCAAGACAATATCCATCCAGTGGTGGTCGCTTACTCACCATTGGCACATTTTGTACTTGGGATATTAAACAAGCAGCAAAACAGAAAATAACACAATAATGGATGATAACAAAGGCAACAGCAAGTAAAACACAACAGGTACGTGAATATAAAGTGTTGATCAGGCTTGGAATATCATCCTTGATCATATATCATTGTCCACAACATATGCGGTCAAACATCTTTTTTTGATGCTGATGCAACAGGTAGCAACTCATAAAGCAACCTCACACGACAACCACAACGAGTGGGCATACTGGTTCCTTTGTCCTCAGTCGACTAGTCGGGGCCCGCACACAAAACTCAGAACCAATTCGCAGGCTTGGAGGCCACCATTTCGGGGGACAACCTGAATCCACTCTTGAGATATCAGACTGCTTCTTGAAAATTAGCAGGTATATAGATTCTGTTCGCATGTTTTTTTCCACATAACCAATGCACATGTTGAATAACATAATATATATTCATGGCCTATGGCTGCCACGACCTCGATCATACCATACATCACCACCCTCAACCATCCATTAGAACACGACTCAAGAAAAGCATCAGGCATCAGCTATCAACTATCCATTCATCATCCTTCATCATCCTTCATCATCCTTCATCATCCTTCATCATCCTTCATCATCCTTCATCATCCTTCATCATCCTTCATCATCCTTCATCATCATTCATCATTCATCATCATTCATCCAGAAATCGTTGATCATAGCTGATGATAAACTATCCATTCATCAGTTCTATCATCAACGGTATATACCCAACATGTAACCCTTTCCTCGCCAGTTTCATTGGTAAAATGCTTCGCATCAAGCGCCGAAACGTTGGCCAGGTCCACAGCCCCGCCTGGTAGCGCGCAATGGTCTCGGTGTCCATGTCGAAATGCACACGAGCCGCGGGGTAAAGACGTGCTCGTAACATCCCCGTGAGCCTGACCGGTGCTCCGTTGGTGGAAGCCATCCAGAACTTGGTGTGTGCACTGAGGAACTCATTCAATTTTGAGGTGTCATGAGGTGTCATGTCATCGGCACCACGGCATGACAACTCAAAGGCTCTGACCGTAGTTTAAGATGATGTAAATATAAGTGAAGTAAACTAAACTAAACTGAAATACCAAGGTAGTTTCCTCACGTTTTTTCACTTCATATTTTGTACCTACCAAGGCTTGGCTGATCTCAGGCGTAAATGAGATCAAGTCTCTGTCAGTCGAGCCCGCCTGGGTCGAAAGACGCTGTACTGAGCGCCCTGCCTGATACATGCCAGGGCAGTAGTCACTCATATGTGTAGATACACATTCCAGATATTGTATAGTGCATTTAATGTATATATCTAATATGGTCGTGGGTCAATACTAAACAACCAAAAAAGGGATAGATGAACACTGCACCAAAGACTAGTTTGGTCATTTAGAAGCTCACCAGGGGTACGGGTATTGATCCATAGCTATATCAAGAATCATCTTGGTGATGTTGACCCAAGACAAACTATGAATAGAAGATCATCAGCATTACCAATATATAGGCGATGGCAATAGCAAAAATACCATTGTTTGCAACCAATAATGATATATAATGATATAGCATAAATGACTCGATGGACAATATCAGTGGTTGGGAATGACTTCATGGTCCCTTGTAGAATCATCCCACGTAAGGCTCCAAAATAATATACAACTGCTGCAAACGAGAATCAACCTCTTTCAACAGTACCCTTGCAAGGACTCGTGGGTCATAATTGGTTCTACCCTGCTTCATCAAGCAATTTCTTGGGCTAGAAATCCAGGCGTGGATAGGTTTACACATCATTGTAACTGTTTTTGTTTCCATCCTCAAACTGTCTCAGTAGCAGCCATCCGCAAGTCATCCTCGAGAGCCCTGATCCAAACGACAGGGAGTCATCTTGTGAACGTCTAGCTCTAGATACCCGTCAATGTTGACATGGAGCCGCAAACCATGTGGTATGATGTGGCCGTAAAATTAGGATACCCGAACAATGTGGCATGATGTGGCTGTAAAATTAGGGTACCCAAGAGAACCCTCAACCACTGTGTCTTTTCAATAAGTTTAATCATGCTCATACTCGTGCTGATGCTTGCAAGTCATGGACATCGTGTCATTACCAAGATCCCCGGAAAAGGTCGATGAACATCTGTAAACATTGTGGCAGTTGGGCTATTCCATCCAACGTCTTCTGGTGCAAAGGGAAAGGGTCTCAGGTTTAAATCCACAACTACGTGGGTCTTGCATGATTGTGTCCCACAAATGATCCCAAAATATCCCAAAATGACGTTCCCGGAAATCATATAGAAACCGACAACCTTCGACAGAATGCTAGAACGCTGACGTCATCAACTCACTGCCACCGTGCTGCCCCAGCTGTCCCTTGGCGGAGTCATCTGACGTCATGGCCATGGCCCGAAAATGTGTTACTGCTTTCAAGCAGCACGGGGGCGAACTGGTGGAGCCACTAAACGAAGGCAAAGCAATGGCAGGCTATGTCACTTTGAAGTCGCAATTGTCCAGAAAAAGGCTCAGGACAAAAAGCCACTTGGCCGTGTTTCGTGCCACCACTGCTGGATGCTCTGCAGGATCGGTGCCAAAAAAAGTTTGTATTTTTTTGGCCGGATGTGTTCGCAGTACATGGTATTTAATCATATGTATATGTATGTACTGTTTTTCAGCCTGCTGCCACCATTCATGGTGCTGTGATGTTGTTGTTTCTCAGCTGTGTGCGCAAAAGGGAATAGCGCGGACAGGTCAAGCTGCTGCAATGCTTCACTTCATTGATGTAAGGACACGTTCACAAAAAAATAGGAGACGAAAAGAGCGTAACTTTCTGCGAGACACTGGTAGATAAACCTACTGTAGCAGTGGAAAGTCATCGCCCTTGGAAAGGTATAAAAAATGGTGCACTGTCTATGACCAAATTCGAGTAGCAAACGACAACTCTGATACTCAATACATGCATCACAACGATCGCTGGTTAGGATTGACATGTCGGGCTCTCATAACGCCATGCAGCACAATGATCGCTTGAAAGTCCATGACTATTCAATATAACTATAGATGTACACAATGTCAACCCTGGATAAACAAACCCCTGGTCGATTGATAGGGAATATCCCTTAGTTTCCTATAGAAATGATACCCCCCCAATTAATAAACCAGTGGTTTATTCACCATTATCTAATAATTGGTTGACTTTAAGTAACGATACCTGATTGACCATTAAGTAACGATACCTACTTATCATGATGATCCTGTGACAATTGCGTTTCAAAAGGCATGTTGTGAATTGGCCTTGCAGAAAGTCCCTGGGACTCCCAAAGATTACTGAGGCAGGCAGGCTTGGCAAGTGCCACTGCTTGTTCAGCACCAGCGAAGAGTGATTTCCTTCTGCTATCACATTGTTACGAGCGAGCCAACCTACCTGGAAAGCACTGCCTCTTACTGTGTCAGCCCTAATTTCTCTATTGAGAATCATAAGCATGTGTTTGTCATATCCGGCTTCACCGGTTCCCCTCTTGCTTTCCAAACATTGAAGACAAGTTATCAAACAAATACTGGTGGCTGTACATACTAGTCATGAATGAAGGGCGAGCTTTCTTCACCGTCATGGAGCTTCATTGACGATTACATCTCAGGCATCGGGTCACCATCAGGCCCCATCCCAGCGGTGGAAATGACCAGAGCGCAACGCTAGCGCGGCTGGACCTAGGCCATGGTGATGGTGGCAGCGTGTGGTAGCTTACAGTAATCCTGGATTGCCCACATGTAGGAGGATGGTGTTGAGAAAAATGATCGATGACTAGCATGAGGAGGCCCTTACTATACATTATCTTACATAGATGTCGACAAGTGTATATCCGAAGGGGTAGCACATGCTACCGCAACAGTCAACCAGCCAAAACCTTTGACCTCTGGACACAGGTATCGAAACCAATATGGACATACATCTACCTCCGGTTGCCTCTTATAGTTGGAGTGGAGGGTCTGTGCATTGAAGCATCCCGCAATGACGTGAATCAGGAAAAAACACGGCAACCAAAGTCCGGAACGATCATTGGATGACAATGCTGCAACAATGCTTAACAATACACATGAAAGATCCTTTTTGAAAGGACAACACCGACCAGCATGATTGCATGCAAATGTCTGTTCCGACAGTTCGCACCCCCCCTGATTGACACAATTGGCAGCGTTCAACTTACTGCAGCGAGAGTCCAACAACAATCAAATCTGACGGTAGATGTGACAACACACTCACAGCCACTCAGCCATGGGTATGAACATGCCAACAAAATGGATGCAATATCGTGCAAGGTGGCAACTATGTAAGCACTGGCAAAACGATTACTATTGAAACGTCAACCATGGCTTTTTGTGACTTCATGATTGGGATAAATCATGGAAACCCCTGACAACATATTTGGCGCAGGTTCAAACAATTCTCGTAGCATGAGTTTTTGGCGGTGTTTCCAGCTCATACTTGACTACAAACGCCAAAGGCAATGACAATGACAAACACAATGATGATGACGACGACGATGAATGATGAATGATGAATGATGAATGATGAATGATGAATGATGAATGATGAATGATGAATGATAAATGATAAATGATAAATGATGAAAGATTGATGATGAATGATGAATGATTAATGATGGATGATGGATGATGAATGATGAATGAATAATGATGAATTATGAATAATGAATGATGAATGATTAATGACAAATGATGAATGATGATGAGGATGAGGATGAGGATGATGATGATGATGATGATGATGATGATGATGATGATGATACTGATAACCAGCGGTGATTGACGCATGACCAACAAAAGTGTATATTCGTACATGTAGTAGCCGAATGTCATCGAAACATTTCCAAACATAATCCTGAAAAAAGCAAGCAAACTGAGTCTTGGCTGCTGACAGAAAACCACCAAACACCGCAGATTTCCGATTCTCTCCAGCACTGCGGCGGTGCATCAATTTTGTCAGCCGAGCTAGCTGGACCATGGCTGTTAGCGCAGCTATGCAGCGGACTGTCTACCTGGCTCATGGGAACAAATCCCAAAAAGAAGAGATTGGGATGATTGTGATAGATTCTTTCCATCGTTGAAGGGATTAGTGCATAAAATCAGATGAATGGCTGCTTCCAATTTGGAAAGTGTAGAACCCCTGCTTTGCTTATCGCTGATTGACAAAAGTCCGCAATAAAAGGTGCGTGTAATCACTGAACTTTCGTGGTTCAGGGGTGCCTCGGTGGGCATCTATCTCCCTCGGGTATCAGATTGCTTCCTTGGATCGATGTCTGAAGATTACTTTTCATAATGCGAGCAAAGCGAATCAATCCAATGATGATAAGAATAGGGTACTTAGCCAAACAACATTGGTATGGATGGTGTCGCATACCCATCGTTCTATAGGCAAATAGTATCTGATAGGTTGCCACTGCTTACAAAGGTCCCACTACGATAATCAAACAATCATGGCTTTGGACATCGCTCATGCGACTGTCAGTATCATGAAACACACCACAGATCGAGACCAATCCCAAGCATGCAATCACAAACCCTGGTCGCACAAAAAAAACACGATCCCCTACTGTGAATATAGCTAGTGGTTAGCAATAGCTAATGGTTAGTTGTAGCTAGTGGTTAGTATGGCCAAAAACATCAACTTCCCATGTTTTTTGGCTGGGCATGCTGGAATCCCTAAACGCACACTCTCCTCAGTGAGACGTCATTGCGTTCCCATGACTCACTGACATAAAACCTCTGGCTCAAAACCTGGCGCGGCGCTACCACCATGTCCGTGCAAATGGCCATAACGACATGGTGGTTGCCATGAAATGGCCCATAGTTTCACTAAGACTTCAGAACGATCAAAGAACACACAATCATCAAATGGTTGCCATGACATACCGCAATTGTCGGTTGCACATTGATTCCTCGTTGTTTTTCTGATACCCAACTGGTGAAGTCCCATATTCACCCCTGAATCATTGATCACTCGAGAAACCTTCAAAAACAAATTGACCAAATTGGTTGAAATAAGGCAGGAAAGAACGGCGAGTCTGGATGCAACAGGTTTCAAAACTTGAAGCACCCGTATGACTATACTGATGCTCATGCATGACAGTGGGCTGCTGATGTAAACAGCACCAAACATGAAGCACATCCAGTATGGGTTCATATGATTTGGCGCAATCATACGGTGATTATGGTATATACTATTGCACTTCTGGTGGAAGGTGCCCGAATGTTTCGAGAAAAATGTGGATGCTTTCAGGAGGACGCATTATGGGTATTCACCCTCAAATACCAAAACAAAACAAACCTTTCCAATGATTGATGCTATGATGGTGGGATATACGTCCCCTCGGCCTATAAAGTGTTGAAATGCACAGATTCCTCAGGCTGTCCATAGTGCCCAGCCGCCCCTGGCCCGCACCCTGCGCCTCAACGACCACCATCCACAATGACAAAATCATCCAGATCCCGCTTTCCTCAGCGCATGGTTGGGGAAAACCCCGAAGGACTCTTTGAAACCAGCAAACTGAAGAAAACTACAGTTTAGCTGTATGGTTTGGCATGGCTGATACAAAAATCTGACTTGTTGCACCGTAGACCAGGCAGGGATAGAAAATCGAGGCTGAGTTGGGCATGAATCGGTTCCATCTGTGAACAGGTGATGTTCGCTATATATGAGCGAGCGGCAAAACCTCAATTTAAAATTGTGGAATATCTCAATTGTTATCGTTTTTGGCAGTTCACTATATCGTTTCACAGTGTTTGGTTACGTTATCGTTTTTGGGAGTTCACCATATCATACTATATCGTTTTACAGGTCCCGGAGCCATTTCTGAAGATATTCCAGCCGAAGACTAAAGTTAACTACGGAGAGTTTAGCCTTTCTCTCATATGAATATCAAATGACTTATATGCATGTGAACAATTTGCAAGTGTCTATGTATGATACATGCATGCAAATTGATGAAGTGCGCTGTGAACATACTTGACTCAGGATGGTGTCACAAGATGACATACCTCAATGGATAGTGTATATCGATGCATGTTGGACATCCGACATAAATCCACCCCCTGAGGAGCCCATCAATGACCCAACTCGTGCCCCTCACGACATGTGATCACAACATTGAACTGTGGCCTGGGGCCAAAACAATTTTCCAGAACACCATCATTTGTCAGCCACAATTAGCCACCAGTTTCGGTGATTCCTACTGTAGGTCGGGCCTGCCAGGCTGGAACCCGCTCCAAGATGCCATCATCCTTCATGATGCTTTCGCGCAGTTCCGCAAAAGCGGGTCTCATGACATTTCGAGCCTCGTGCGGAATGATCAGCCGTTTTTTTCATCAAGTTCTGAACAGAATAGGCAGAATAATATGTCATGTCCAAAAGGTCAAAAATGCAAAATTCAAGGTTTCCTTCTGATACAGCAAATATGTGGGTTTTTGTTGGTGAATCTAACAATATATACTTCATTATACTTCCACATACAACGGCAAGTCGGTGTATGTATTCAACTATGGCTATGACTCTGGAATAATATGCCTTGGAAATCCACCAATCCTTCACTCAACTTAAGCCACCCCAACAAAGCAAGTGTTTAATGATTGGCTTCATTGTTGACTCGTGTGCCATCAATGATGATGAAATACTTTCGGCTGAGTTTGCAAGACAAAAACATCGAAAATTCAAACCGCCATGACTCCATCCCAAAGAAAGTCATTGGTTTTCAACTGTGAATGATCCCAAAAAGCAGGTAAACTTGTAAACGATCCGGATCTCATGAGTCCCACCGCTCTTTCTGTGCCGCTGATGCATCGCATGTCAACATGCTGATGATATGCTGATGTTTTGGGCACGCAGGTCCGAAGGGAACTTCTCGGGAGGCCATGGTCCATTGGTCAACCATTTCAAGCGTCGCTTGCCCTTGCTGGCCAAGCATGGTTCTCAGTTCTGCGCTGTCGATGAACCAACAATTGGCAGAATCAATTCATGTCGAATCACCAATGAATCACCGTTGAATGAATAACCATGAACTCATGGTGAACTCATGGTGAACTTATTGATTTACCATCACTTCACCATCACTTCACCCTCACTTTACCGTGAATTCACCAGAACTTCACCATGAAATCTGAAGGATCGCTGCAGCGCCAAGCCACGTCCACGGAGGTCTGCTGCGACTCGAAGGGTGCCCAAAGCGCATCCACGAAACCCGACCTTCGGAGCCAAGCTTCGCAGGGGGTCAGGTCTAGCCATGGCAAGCCTGGTAATGTTGAAGACTACTAGTGGCTCATGATGGTTGATGATGATTCATGATGGTTGATGATGATTCATGATCGTTCATGATGATTCATGATGGTTGATGGTATCAAAGCATTGGTAACCATGACCGATCAACCCCTATGATCATGACAAATGGGTGATTGGATAACCATCAGTAATGTACCGGACATTGCTTGAAAGACAATGAAGGGGTAACTCATCATGATAAACAACCATCTTTCTTGGACTATGATCAACACAGATTGGTTAACCCTTCATCATGGCGACAAATGCTAGTGGTTCATGGTGGTTAATGATGGTGAATGATGGTTCTTGATGGTGGTGGGTTAATCACGGGTCATGATAGTGGTATGTAATGTTTAATGAGGGAGAATAATGCTCACTGCAAATTCTTAATAACGAGTAGCTAATTTGGGTTCATAACCAACCAAGAAAACAAGCCACATCAATAAAATAACACCGCGCTTTACCGTAAAAATGGTGGGGTGGTCGGTGGATACCATGATCCATGGACACTCCGCACCACGTTCAGAATGCCAATCATACCAAGAATGACCAAAACATGAGAAGTGCGGGGCAGCTGATACTTCTGAGCCATTCCCATGGCTGGTGCAAAAACTTCAGGATATCCAACAAAGGTACCCTTTGTTGTTCACCCAAAAAATTGTTTTTGTTTAATGAGCAGGCCAAAGAATATACGATAATAACCAATGGTGGGAACCGTTCTTGCACATAATTAGATGGCCACGGAAATGGCTAGCTGCAACGTACTGGAATGCTTTGCGATCGGTCCGCCTATCAGCTTCACTAGCATGACTAGTTTGCCAGCCGGCCATTTCACCATCAGGAGGAGTTAGATGAATCATGGCAGTCCCCAATAGAAATGTAATTATGTATTATATGAATCATATGTACTTATCAATTTGTCACGTATTTGATTGCAGGTAGGGAGATATGCCAATATATTCATATCTCCACATAAATTACGTTAAAGAACCATGAAGAATCCATTTCCCAAGGATTGGCTATTTCGCCATTGCGGTCATCAAGTGACTAGCAAACTACAGTATCTCCATGCCACAAGGAACCCAAAGCCGCATTCATTGTCAACATCGGTGGCCTTCATGACCACGAAAATGGCAACGAAAACAAGAAACACCACGTTACATGCTCTGGGACTTGACACGGGATGCTGAATGGCAACACTTACGCATGGAAATAACCCGCAAACAATATTGACATCGAATAAGATCTTGGTCTGTCATCATCTACGTATATACAGTTAATTACCTAGATCATCCAAGTGTTATTTTTTAGTAACACGGGAATTTTCCGAGCATTTTAGTGACAAAGCCAAAAACAGTAACAAATCAGACAAAAAAAGTAACAAAAATGATTTGGTGGAATCTTCAGGGAACAAAACTGGTACAATTGTGTGATGGTATTTTTGCAAATCTGGTTTCCAGGAATTCCGTCACAATTGCGGGAATTTCCATCACTATTCCGGCAATTTTTGCCACACAATTTGGAAAACAACACTAGAAAAACAAGTGAACATGGCTTCCATGGGCAAGTATGTCATCACATTGTGCTGGAAATCCCTTAAGATGAAACAAAAAAAACAAATCACAAAAAAGGTATCAAATCTCGAAAACCTGTTTTCCCCTTTGTTACCTTTTTGTGATACTTTGGAGTGACTAGGTATATATATATATATAGAATTAGATACATATACATATTTTATATTCATATGCATTCATTTATGTATCTATTTATTTATTTCATTTATTGATCCAAACACATATAACACAAAGGTACATAAAAATATATATATATATATATGTAAATAAATATGTATACCAAAAAAATATATACATATATACATATATATTTTATTAGAGAGAGATATGTACATGCATTGTAATTATTCATCTGTAGACACATTCATGTGTAATCTCTCAGAAATCGAAGATTCATATCATTAGAAATATGCCTACAACGATATGTTACATTACGATACTCAAATTCTATTCCGTTCGACTCATTTGCCGTTCCCAGGTCGGGCCTGTTCTCGAAACTCCAATAGGTGTGATGCAAAGTCACAGAGGGCTGTGTGCTGATGGCAGTCCACCACCAGCCAGATGGAATCCTCATGGCAGGATGTTTGGCTTCCCCCCACTGCAAGGCATCCTAAGAAATGGTCATGGCAAGCCTGTGGATTGATTCTTGGTAGTACGAATGGCAACGGCACAAAACGATTCCCCAAGCATCTCTTTTTTGGTGGCATTTCTGGGAGTGGGGCAGGGGTGGTCCTAAGAGCGAATAAACTTCCAGATGAAAGCCTGGGATTTCATGATAGTAAGAAATCATGTAGTAGCCAGATTGGTCATACCATTCTCGAACGCTCATAGACCTTTGGACACGTATCCGAACAGCGATAAGGTCAAACCTGTGCGTCAACAACAACCATTACACCCCATCAAACATATCCAAGATATCCATAATTCTACAGTCAATTTGTATGGCAGCCACAGGCTTAATTCGCTTGAACCACAATGTATTTGCATCTGTTCCGATTCAATGAAGAGGGGTTGAGTTGATACTGTACAATTTGGTGGGTAAATATGCTGCTGCTAGATATATACATCTATACGTATGCCTGTATGCACAATGCACATGTGTTGCATATCAAGTAGTTTTGTCCCTACATGTGTTGATGGATACATCATCATCAACACATAAATGTGGTACTGATATCCCTGGGGAAACGAACAACAACAAGAACAACAACAATCTTGTTCATAGTTCAGCCTACCAGTAGTTTAGATAGCTAATCCCGGTAAACAATTCAAGATAATGACCTTTATGATAACCAAAATCAACTTGCGTATGCATGTACAGCCAGGAGTGTAAGCTACTTACTTCTTCACTTCAATGATTTATGAAGTAGTATGTACTATGCCTTTTGCGACAATTCACCTGGTGGTTGCTTTCTCCTTGGGCTTTTCCCCTATTGTTGTTGATTATGCAGTCAAATGCCTATTGAAGTCAAGCTTTTGGTCCCAGCCGCTTACCTAGAAGTCGCTAATGAATGATGTAAAGTATTTTTGCAGCCAACCGCTTTGGGGGCAGTCATTCCCAAACACTAGGTGGCAAACAAAGCTTGGTCGTTGGTTGGCCACTTGGTCAGGGGTCGACTGGTCGATTGGTTGGTCTGTCTGTTAATGTGTTGGCATATTGGTTGGCTCCTGTATGTGAAGTGATGTTCTACAACAATCATGGTCGAATTCGTCGGGATTGGTTTGCCTTTGGACGAGGGACACCAGTGTCTTTCCTTCGCCAAGTAGAGAGACGAAAGATTGGCACTTCGCAAACAAAGGATGGCGTTTCCTCAGTGAAGTCAGGCAGTTGAGTTTGCAACAACCCGCACTCGTACAGTATGTCTAAGCGTGTACAGTACCAATCTTGGATCCAACGGATATAGAAACAACACCAACCATTTGGTTATTACATAGATCGAGAGAAACAAAGTGAGATGCTTCTCTTTTATGTCGACAGCAACTGGAACAACTTTGCGTCAAAGGCAAAAGCAATGTAGCTATGCCCCTCGAAGCTATGCCCCTCGCCAACGTCCTGCCATGGCACCAGTACAAGTTATCCAGGAAATATCATGAGTTATCATTATATACTGGGCTATAGTGGTGTTGTGATCACGAACCTGTGATCATCATTGTTTAAGCCGTACAGTATCATTGCATTGGCAAAATATCGAACTAGAATATCTGCACCGCTTACTTCCCAATCTGGAGTTCAGATTGATTTCGAGCAAATCTAGCTGTAAATCACAGGCCAAAATGACATGATACCCACAAAAGCCATAAAACATAGTAAACAAAGAACATGTCATGTCATTAGTCACCAAGGCTTGGGAAATAGTTGATAGTGGACAAGTATTCAACTTGACACCGGCCGCTGTTCGCTGACATTGGCCGGAAAAACTGGGGCCAGCGAACATGAATGGCCACTGTGCTTATGTGCTTACTTGTGACTTGTGCAACATGATCCAACATAGCAAATTGAGGTGTCAAAGTAGTCATTGGTAATCAACAAGCCTTGGGAGTTCCAAAATTGCCCACCTGCTGGTAGTGGCGGGGTAGTGGCTGTGACTGGTTAGCTTTGACCACTGTGATTCATATCCGGGCATCCCCCGAAAGTGATGGTCCCGCTTCCAATTGATAAAGCTACAGGTGTATCGTTAACTATCATTAATCCGTCGGTGAACTACTCCATAAACAAACACAAAAAATGCTATATGGGCTCATATCGGCTCTTCATGGTTCATATGGGTGCATATTGGCATGTACAAGAATTGTGGCCATCAAATTCACCGCATCTTATCAGTATTAACCATCCATGAACATGCATGAACTATTCTTGGCATTCCTTACCGCTCACAGCAGACCTTACTGCGGCCCATGGCACTGGCTTGGGAAGAACACATTGACCTCGCTGACGTGTGTGGCATAGCCAAAGCTGCCGTCGGAGCGGGCTTCATCGTAGCCGCCTGCAACAGTGATGAACCAGGGATTCATAACGATGATGATCGTAATAATGTCATGATGGTACTAGACTATTCAAAAAAACAATAATAGATAAATAGATATAGATAGAGATAGATAGAGATAGATAGAGATAGATAGAGATAGATAGATAGATAGATAGATAGATGGATGGATGGATAGATGGATAGATGGATAGATGGATAGATAGATAGATGGATGGATAGATAGATAGAAAGATAGATAGATAGAAAGATAGAAAGATAGATAGATAGATAGACATATAGATAGATAGATAGATAGATAGATAGATAGATAGATAGATAGAAAGATAAATAGATAGATAGATAGAAAGATAGATAGATAGATAGAAAGATAGATAGACAAATAGATAGATAGAAAGATAGATAGATAGATAGAAAGATAGATAGACAAATAGATAGATAGAAAGATAGATAGATAGATAGAAAGATAGATAAACAGATACTTGGTAGCTAGACAAATAGATAGATGGATACATAGATAGGTAGATGGATAGATAGATGGATGGATAGATGGATGGATAGATAGACACATGGAATATGTGAATACTGTATAAATATATCATTTATGTGCGAATAACACACATACTGGCAATAAGTATGCCTTTGCAACCTTCAATCAGGAAAGCAATCTGGGTTCTGTCGGCATGGATTGATCTAGATTCGTACATTTTCTCTACGATTCGTCAGAATTTGACTTCCAGAGTCAACAAATACGAACAGATCAAGCAACCACGTGTTTACCTATCACTTTATTTGTGAAAACCAGGTGGAAATTCTGTTTGTTTCCACAGCCAGGGAAACCCCCAAACCGAGCAGGGAAACCATGATGTACACTATCGGAAGGATACAGTTCAACCAAGAATTCACTGATTGGTTGTATCGCAAGGGAGAAATTTGAAATGCTTTACCATTGTACCCTCAAACCAACCAAAAAAACAACTCCTTTCCAATCGGAAAGCCACCATTTTGTCGTATATTCCGCGGTCGGGGTCCAGGGGCTGGATCCACTTCCCATGGCACCATACTTGGCCAGCCACTTCTTACCAGAAGAGCATCCGGTTGGACCCAAACTGCTGGATAGAAATCACCGGCGGATGCGGAGTCTCCTTCAAGGTGGCCCCTAGTTAGCTAAGTTGGCTTGTAGCTAAGGTAACTACTACGTATGACGTATGGTAGTCACCGTCACCAATAGTTGGCTTCTTAGCCAAGTTATAACTCGCTAGGCAGCTTGTTCATACCTGTGGTCATCAAACCACATCTGTGTTTGTTGAGGCCTTTTTCAGCTTGATGGTTTGACCATGTTTGACCTGGCTACGACAGCAACAAACCCACACGTGCCACGCATGGAACAGGATCCCAACGGTCAGCAGCCGCACCTACGATTTCGTAGATGTTCTCCGTTTCCTCGGGTGGGAACAGGAACACCATTCGCTGGCCTCGTGGCACGTGATGGAATCAGGGTCCGTGGGGAGGTGGATGACGACCAAAATCAGTCAATTTCAGATGTGGCTATGGGTAAGTATTAAGCAAGCAACTAATGGGGGATAATTGATCGCCAACAATTTCATAGGGAAAACAATGGTTAATGGTGGGGGAACCAGGGGTACAGGGTTTTGACCTATGAAATGATTGATCTATCAAAATTGATTGATAAAATTAGTGGGGCAATGACTGATCTATCACTTTATCATGGTCGACTAATCGACTACTTAAAATGGACCTGGCGGAAATAAACAGTGGGAAAGTCAGCATGCTATAGACACCATCTGGAAAACAAAACGCCAATTCCAAAATCGCCGTTTGGATTAACTAATATGTCATTGATATGTGTCTAGCCGTCTAGGAATCCCTAGTCGACACGCAAAGAAGATGAAAGGAGAGTACTTATGTATCATGTCTGAAGCTTCCCGAACAAGCAACTCAAACTACAGTCAATTGCATTTGTGAGCTTGCTCTTTAGCATCTGTTCAATCCTTCGTCATTTAGCTCATACTTACATGCTGTCATAAAGTAGCGCTTCAAGCCATTCAAGTCATGATTATGAACCAAGCAGATCACTTGCACATCACTAAGCTGCGAACAATGTCACAATCCCACATGTCCTTGAAGCGTTTTTCTTCAGGATGAACGCCGATGTTCAATCAACCACATGAATTTCTGCTAGGCCGGACATGGGCACATGCAAACTGATCATCAAGGTCAACACAAACGCATGCAATATGAATGTCCTGGCATGTCCCTTTGATCATGCATACCTCAACATTCTCGATAAATCACGAACATGCCAGCCGAATCAAACTACAGTAAAAAAGGTCTTCGTTCCCATTATAGACATATCCCCATAAATAATTGACATTCAAAAGAAGAACACTGTTTGTTGGTTGGTATCTTGCTGTACCCCAACTCGTGTGACATCTGATGGCTCTCAAACAAGTCCGATTGAAAGTTGTCCCACAAGGGCTGCAAGTTTGCTGCTCTGCAAAGCAGTTTCAGTCTGAGTCCAAAATTTCACGCCCATAAATTGAAATGTTTTCTACTGTTTTCCACCGAAGGCAACTATTTGTGGTTGGTCTACCCTCCAGCACATGTTCCCGGAAAACACCTCTGTTCAGGCTGTGTTGCTGTTGGTGTCAATCGGTCTGTGCTGAAGGTCATTGAATCCATTGAATCCATCTTGGTAAGATTTGATCAGGTTGATTCCGATTCATCAAGCTATTGACCAGTACCACCTGTTGTTCCTTCTGCCGCCATCTTTAACGGGTTCCCGGGTTCGAATGTTATGCCGCCACCCAGGCCGCACCGCTCCATCCGACCCCCGGCCTTCCATCTGAAGGAGCCACTCATGCGCCTGGTGGTTGGTTCGGTGTAGTCTGCTCACTGCTCCTGGAGTCCGGCACTGGGATGCGGTATAAGTATAGATGGTTTATATTTCTAGTGGTTAATGATTGATAATAGGGTTTTTCACCAACAATGACAGTGGATATAACTTTGTTGTAGAAAGAGGTGCGCACCCCAAATGGAACTTGGACAACACAACGAAGAATTACTGCGATTTCATTTCCAGCTGCTCCCGCTGCTACTGAACCTCTTACAGTACTGCCATCGGTATAACAAACGTCACAACAAGGGCAACACCACCAACACCAAAATGACAACCACCGTTACCACCGCCACCAGCACCACCACTGAGAACAACAGCAACAACAACAACAACAACAACAACAAACAATACTAGGTGAGACAAATCACCATCAACCACCGCCGTTCATGAGATTGGTTCAATCCTGCTCCCTACCCAGCTGTTCATTGCGTGGCTGCCAGCAGCTCTTGTTGAGGATGTTTACTTAGTGGGCGCACAATGCTAAACTTGCCGGTTCAGAAGGGCCTCAGGATAGCTCGCATTCGTCGCTGGATAGAGCCCCAGAAATGGGTGAATTCCACTGCGTTTTTATGTCATGTATATATGACATATGACAATGACATATGACAACGACATATGACATATTATGTGTTTTGTGCTGTAGTATGCATCAATGCAAATTTGACTCCTTATACACTTATCAATGGATCGGTATTTATGTGTCTGCTACTGGATGCTACTGGTCTTAACGTTAGTTTCTTACTAGCAGATCCATGAGAATTCGGTACATTAGTCTGTAGATCTGCTACTGGTCTGAACATTCTGTACCTGATCCACAGTTCAGATCCATGAGAATCTCGCGCCGAGGTACGAACAACACCACAGCTGTTGGCTACCAGGATCAACAACTGGGCAATGAACACACGGTTTGTAGTAAGAAGTCTAGCATCCAATGGTACTGGTCTGGTGTTGCAGTGTACAGATTTATGGATATACTGCACATATATGCATATATAAACTACACTTGAGTTCAGCTTATCACCATCCAATATTAACAATTATAATCATAATTTACCAATTTGTATATTCATGTTGTACTCCAATTTATCCACCTACTATACAACATATACAACACACTCAGCTTCAAACTTTATTGCGTTGGAAGCTCGGGATTACCCACTGGCAGCTCCTATGGCACCGAAGTGTAAGCGATAAAACTGCGCAAGCCTCGGCTGCAGACCGGTCACGTGAGTGATTCGTTCGCACTGCCTACGTCGAGACAAATTGTTACAACGGCCAAGGAGGTAGAGGGAATTGCATGGTGGTTTCTTGAAATAGGGGACCCCCAAAATGGCTGGTTTATTACTATAAATGGCTAATAGAGGATGATTAAGGGGTATCCCTCTAATTTGAGAAACACCAAAATACCCTAAAGTGATGCTGTGTTTGATCAAGAACTAGTAACTAGTTGATGCTGGTACTGTGGGGTTCCAGGTTGACAGGAGGGGCCTTTGGCTGTTGGTCGCTGTTGCAATGTGAAGAATTTCGTGAGAATCCCTACCAGCGAAAACCATGGACATCTAGGAGACCTGAGTATGGCTCGCTTGTTTAGAATTCTGGACCGCCAAATAAAAAGTGAAACACTCATACCTTCGAACTCTGGACCCGTGTCCGTGGATGATCGGTGATCCCAACATATGGCGGGTGCCACCTAGGTTGGTCCAGCTTGCCATGATTCCACTCCCTGGGGAAATACCAAGTCCTGAACATTTCATTAATTTGCTCAAAGATCATCATTTCAGGTACCACGGCGGGAGGGCCAAGTTCTTCCTGTCACAACACGCCATTGAAGGTGTCCAGACTTAATAAGCACCAGTGTCACGATTCAGGTTCTTGATTCCAACCCGGAAAAAACGGGGTGTAGCTTCTAACTGGAGAGCCTGAAGGCCTTCACGGAAAAGCACATGTGTGATGCAGAGTCAAGAACTTCGTAACTTTGAACCAGTGGCACCATTGGAACTGACACTGTGCGACTGGTTTTCACAAGGACTGAACAGAAATCAATCGAGCTGTGGATAAGCTGATGTCCCTCAGAATGATTGAGATCTTTCTCCCTGTTTTTCATGATCTTTTTGGTGGAGCAATCATCACATTCCAGTAAATTACAGAAAGATCTAGATTTACATTCCCAGTCACTACTCCCAGAATTGAACTTCTCGAACAACATGGGCGATTCATGGGAGGATAATTAGGGGGTACAGTAAGCCAGCTAAGTATACCTAAGTGATCGTGGGGCCACACCCACACACCTCTGACCTGGGCAGTTACACCACCAACCACGTCGCAGCGAAGTCTGCTGAGCTGCTGGTGAATTGGATCCTGTTCAAAGATCGAGCCGTAGATCCTCGGCACCAGTGATCAAGCAGCCCTTGGGGCACCCCTTCGGCATCGTGGAAGCTTCAAAGATCTTCAAAGCAGTCATGGTGCAGTAGTGAACCATGGGCGATCGATGGTGGACAGCAGTGAATGGTGGATGAAAGGGGGGAACCAACCATAAGAGCTGCAGGTTGACACATGCGAATAGGTACGATGTACCTGCTAGTGGTGCATGTATTGGTGACGTTTGAAAGGATCTATCATGACCAAAGATGAAGGAATTTTGGGGGTATCAACACTTCTGTGCTTGATAATTCCAATTTTCACGTCAACAACCATGGCTAAAGTGGTCGACGCTCATCCAGTAGAAAGGCAAAAAACATCATCAATGAACATGGAAAAGCACGGATTTCTATTGATGACTGGATAGACCTGGATGGTAGGATTGAAGAAGGCTTTCATACTTAACTTAAAAGCTGACAGACTTGGCTCCTGACTAATGCTAAAGGTTGCTTGCTGCTCACAACAGTTGATCATTTCTTAAAGACCTGACAATGTCGATGTTCGCTCAACTAGCTGAGATTATGAACTTGTTGAGCAATAATCAGTCGTGACTCACCACACTGTTGAAACATATCCAAATCAACCAACGGTGTGGAAGGGACACGACGAGTTCACGGCTCGAGTTGCTAAATTTGGCATGCGATTGTTGCTATTGGTGCGTCACCGGGTGTATTGAGAATCTGTTGCTATCTGCTGCGTTTCATGTTCAGCATGTTTATGAACCGAAGGTCAGCTATAAGATGAAAGACATTTCAAACAGCAGCTGCAATGAAAATGCATGTTGTTTTGGTCGGGTCGCTGCGAATCAGGGTTCAAAAGAGGCCCATGCATCTCGTGTCGAGCTAGTCACCAATTCCTATGAGGTTCCATGTTTGATGACCATTACCATTAGGTTGTACCATCAATAAATAGGTTGTGATGTCCATCCATCAAGTTAACAATGGTATACCTGGTTACTACCATCAGGTTATACCATTAGGTTACACCATTGGGTGATCTAACCATGGTGAGCTTATACCATTGATAAATCGGCAAACTAGCCATGGTGACTAGCTGCAGGTTGCGCTTGGACCCAGGTGCTCACACCACCGTGGAGTCAAGTCTTCTACTCCAGGTGGAGTCCAGGAAGGCCACTGCTCTTTGAAGAAGCCTGGCGTCCCACGGTGGCCAAGGATGGTGCACTGCTGCCAGCGACTGATGGCTGATACTGGTTACTTAATGGTCATCCATGATGGATGTCAACAAATGGCTGGTTAATAATGGCTAGTCAATAATGATGGATGAATTCTGAAATGGATTCAGTAACAAAATGAATAAGGAAATATAAGGAACATGATGCAAATGCATCTGACATCCGATCCTTAATCACAAATCGATACCACCATTATAACATAGGAGACGCAAATGCGTACATGCAGGGTCAAAACACAGTGAGTGCAGACATAGCAACACTTCTTGTCACTGCGCTGTGTTGGATATTCATGGCATCTATACATCATTAAATGACAGGCACAACATATGACTAACACAAACTACAAGTACCCAAACAAAAGTAAAGATTTGAAAAACTGTTTCAAAAGCAGCAGGGCTAGCATTCAGTCATCAGCATGGTTGCGCATATCTTGAGCGCTATGCTATCCTGGTCAGTGCTGGGTTTCGTAGTGGAACTTTGATCAACTAACCTTATCAAACATACTTAAATATGCATATAGTAGCTCCTTCTCTGAACTGCTCAGATATTTTTTGTGAACTCACAACTGGTCTGTATATTTGCCGTCCATCTTGCAACAAGTAATTGGACCATGTTTCGGACGGTTGCACAAACATTACAATCAGATCCAGCCAACTACTCATGAAACTGGTACCATGTGGGTTTGAAATACTGCATCAAATCTGAAGATGAGTATATTTGGTCGAGATTGTCAACAATGAGCTGCCCAAGGTTCAGTAATTAATGAATTTGAAATTGTATTTGATGATCCCTTATGGGATTGAAAGCGCTTATTGGTTGATGACCAATGTCCCGTGTTGAAGATAAACATGTCAATACATCAGGATGACAAAAGCTTTTTTCCCCCGTGACCCGTGACTCTGATGAACAGGACTGCTGGTATTAGTCTGGCGGAGCAACAAGGACCTTCATTTTGATTGGCCTGCGCAGTGTATCAAATTTCTGGTTCCATTAATTAAATTGAAATTATTTTAAGGCAAAAACATTGATCCGTGATCCATACATCACCCTGTCTTGACAGACCTGTGCAGGAGTCAAAGTGGAAAGGGTTTGGCCCCAAACCGCAAAAGGAACAACTTTTGTCAGGGTGTAGTACTCAGGTACCATGTCTGAAGACCAAGCCTGGACTTGGACACCTTTTGGTGCCAACAAACTCTCGTAACTTGCCCGCTTTCTCCAAGTTCAGGCATGAGCTTCTGGCAACCACACCATTGGGCCATTGCGCATCTTTTGTCCCTGGAAGGCTCTATGTAAGTAGATGCTCACTGCAAGTAGGCTTTCATACAACGCCTTGGGGGCAACTTGCCAACGAGCTGCGGCTACAAGAGCTGATGAACGGACAAAAGTCGCCCACCTGCCGAGGCTCGGGAAATCAGCAGCCGGGCATGGCGGGTTTGTCAATGTATGGGGTCAGCCGTTGGGGGACTGCAGTATGTAGCGACAAATATATGCATGATTTGAATAAACGTGTACATTTACCTCAATGAATATACACATAAATATTGTGTATATGCATATGACTAAACAATGGGTAGAACATAATGATGGTATATCCCAACAATGATATTGATACAACCAAAATTGCTGGGAAACCATACCAAGGGGCCCCGACTAGATGAGTGGGTCGTAAAAACACTTGAGACATGTGACATGTTCATAATGAATGGTATACGCTGGCGTGGAGTAAAATGATAGCTAAGTTGTATCATGTTTATAAATATATTCGTCGTTTACTGTATCATGATCAATCATACAGGTTGTCATTCATTGGAGAGCCATGTCAACATACAGCACTCCATTTTTTGCTGGCAAATTTTCTGCTATTGGGCTCGTGAAACTGATGCTCGACTGAGATGGATCTAAGCCTGAAAAAACTATTTCAATAAAAAGTCTGAATTAATGATTGACAACAAATGTTAACAAGCCTGACAATAAGGCCTACGGTTGGGTGATAATCATGCAAGTATTGGCCACAAAATGGTGAACTCATTTCACGTGTGCAGGGTCCTAAATGATCTAAATGGTAACAATGATGCTGGCTGCATCAGCACGGTCGCGCCTGTAGTCTGGGAAATGCCAGCGCTTGATCTTCCATACAAGCAGAGTCTTGGATCTCAACCACCAACATATACTCCTTGGCTGTGGCAAATGAGTTTCCTATTAAAAAAGTGTTGGAGTATCACGGCTGTCCCTGGGGTGAAACACACAGCTACGCTACAAATCACATATACATAGACCACGCCCTGTGATCACTCCGGTTTCTGTGCAGGTTGGCATCCAGTTGGGTGATAGCAATGTCGAATTCCAGGCTTCAACATGCGGTTGCAAGCACTCATAGAATCAAAAATCTGGCACATCTGGGTTTCAGTGAATCAAATAAGAAATCAAAAAGGTACTTCAGTTCTTTTAGTGTTGAAGTTTGTCAACCAAATCAGAAATACAACCCCGACAACCCCTTATCCAACCTGACAACATCTGGGACAAACCCCAAGACTCCCATGTAAGCTGTTTGCAGCCACGTTGGATTTGAACTCCGGAAGTAGTACTTTACAAGGTGACTGTGCTAATGGCATCATTGGGCATTCTTCGCATAGCTTCCTATAATTTACTGCTGTACGCTACAGCTGGTGAGATCATCAGTACTGCAGGGAACCCCCAACATCGTTGTTTTGGAAATGGTTCTCCTGAACATCTATGGTGAGGGGCCAGCTGAGGGTGAACCTGTGAAACCGTGCCCAGAGTCCAAGTATTCAACGAGTCCAGCTTCAATGCAAACAGCATCCAGTCCTGCAAGCATCTCTCATCAGTTTCAATCACCAATAAATTAATGGAACCAAACAGAATGAACGTGTTGAGATCTGGGGTTCTCCATACACGATGGGATTTCCAAGCCATGTTCCTGTAGGACAACAAGCCATTTCGGACTGCCACCTCACTATGAGTACACGTAGCAATACACCATAGGATTCTTGAGGTATTGAAGGCATGGGTATACATATGGGTATATAAGCACACAAGTATAGACTGTCTTTGTATATATCTAAATAAATAAATATATATATATATATAAATAAATAAATAAATATACATACATAAACTTTTCTGAGGAATATAGCACTGATACGCCCGAATATAAGTTGTGGATGAGCGACGATATCTATGATACTGGTAGTGCTACTGCACCCCTCTGGCGCTCAACAACCGACAAAGGCAATCATTTGGCAAGGCTGTATGATAAGCACCGACTTCGACCAACTGAAGGGTTTTTGCTGGTTGCATTCGGCACCTGTCCAACAAAGGTGAATGCACCGGCAACACACATCTTTCTGCCGACCCTCCTGCCCCACTCAAACATTGCAAGTGTGGCAGAAAGGATTCATGTTTCAGTTTCCCAAATAAAATCTGCAATCAATCAGAACTGGTTTCATTCAGGACAATCCCATCATTAACGACTGAAGCGGATAGCCCCAACAGCAATCCGCAAGGCTCGGCCACCGCAGCAACCGCAGCTCCTGAATCATGCTCGAATGCCGGCCAGCGACTGCGCATGTTGCAATACTCCAAGCCGCAGGCTTCCTGAACGAAGCAGGAACTGGCCATCACAACACTCGCATCATTGGAATGATCAATGGATGGAGAAGTACTAACAATGATCAATGGCTGGATCACTAATTAAGCACCATTGGAATGATCAATAGCTGGAGAAGTACAAATAATGTCGAATGATGGTTCGACTAGCATGAATATAAGTTATAAGTGATGATCATTTGAATTACTGATCAATCAATTCACCATCATTAGCCATTGGAAGCTGGTGTCAAGCATTACTTGCGAGTATCAAGCATGATGAAACGTCATTTACCATCATGGCTTTTGGCTAGCAACCATCCCTGTTGATATTTACCCTATTGACTTGGAATTGTAAGGGAAATTTCAACGAGGATTAGCAACCATCCTTCATAAAGGATCGACCACGTTGCACTGCCGACCACGGAGCGTCTGTCCTTCCAAAAGCTGATGTTCCAATGTCGCCACACAGGCTCGTGACCACGCTTGGGCACCAAAGTGCATGGATCCGTCAATGCACTCGGCACCTGGAGATCAGTGTGACGGAGATATAGAGCACTTACTTGCTTCTGAATGATGGCCATCAAAAACTAATCAAGTACATATAAATATAATACAGCACTACATGTTTTGATTTGTGATCATTTACAGCTTACGGTTTTTGACTATCAATCAGTATGTATTTACTGTTCATTGACCCTTATATGTGCACTCCTGGAAACAAACAGCTTGACTAGGGGTTGCAAGACCGGTTCCCTATTGCCCTGTTCCTAGGGTCCATCTCTTAGTTTCCAGAAGCGTATTGATATTGCTTTTTTGGCTTGCGCACAAGTCAAGCACAGTCATTCCCATGTAATAGGTAATGTGAGGTGCGCCTCAACACACACCGACCTTGATATGGTAAATCACCAGTTAGTAGGTAAACTGGGGATGGTTCATGAACAAATGGATCTACCATTATCAAATCATCATCAACCATATTGGATCTACCTACCATGAACAAACCAAGCTTTTCTGCCTTTTGGGCGAAGCCTCTCATGACAAGAAGTCCTTAGAGTTTCATGGCCAACCACCAAAATAAACATGGTGCAGCAGCACGAGATCCATTTAGACTATGTATGTATGGCGGTTTCTTAAGCCATAGAGGTACCCCAAAATGGTTGGTTTAGAACGAAACTAATGGATGATTTGGGGGTCCCCGATTTTGAGAAACAAGCATATTTGTATATATATATATATATACAAATATATACACATACTTTATCTGTATATATGTGGAAAAATAAAAACCATTTTCAACTGTTCTTTGTAATAAATGCTCCTTTTATGCCTACGGTTGACCTGTCATTAGAACTTACAAAACAAATATCCTTCAAAAGGACGAACAAATCTGGCTTAGCAGCAAACACGCAACCCCCTTACTGAAAACGCGAGTTTGCTCATTAAATGTAAATGCGTATCTACACTGCACTCTTTTGATTGTTTATGGTTGCCTATTGATGTATGTAAGTAGGTGAGGAAGATACACGGAAACACAATGTGTACATATAAACAAAAATAAATATAAGTAAGTAAATAAAAAAACATATAACAACATAATGTCTATATATATATATATGTGTGTATATATCTATATATATATATATATATATATGTATTCAAAACCGTACATGCAAATGAAAAAGATATGTGCACAAGCGCATGTCCATTCTACGTCTATATTTATCCACTATGCTGCATTTATACCTATCCACTATGCTAATGCTTGTTGACCATCATTGCCAAACCATCACTAGTTCCGAACCATCACTAACTAATATTATGATAGCAGTGATTCACAACTAATCATTGCGAAGCATTTATCGTTGTCAAGTTGTCAAACACCACCAGTCATTGCTTAACATATCATTAATTAAGATTCATTAAGCATCCAGGCCCTGTCCAGGCCCTGTCCAGGTTCCACCTGTCGAAGCCGTTGGACAGGACTACACGATGCAACTCCAGGCAGGCTGCAAAAATTTGCGCGCTGCTGCCTGGCGATATCTTCTGGTCATCATCTCCCATGGTCGCAAATCTCATGCATTACAGTATCTCATGAGATCGGCTGGATATGCATGACTCAACTGATGATCACTGAGGTCTCACATGTCCATGATTGACAAGCTGCTAATGCAACAGACTGATTTGGCTCCGCCAATGGTTGTAACATGGCAGCTTGAATCCATGACTGGAATGCCACTTCTGTCAGAACTTTTGAAACTGCCAAAAAAAATGCGACTGGAAAGCCCAACGCGATGTTGGAGCCAGATCCATGTGCCTTTTACAAGTCAAGTGTCAAAATAATTTGTGAACATATACCTGGAGTTGTTGGTACGTCCATCTCCCTAATTTGCTGTCCACATGTACTAGAAGTGTGAACGATGCACCTGTTTTATCTATGTAAAACATGCATCAACACATCGATATAACTATACCATATATGCATATAGCATACATCTAAAAATACACATGTACACAAATGCATGTATGAAGCCAAATATGTGTGGGTGCATATAAAAATATACCTGCATATTTTCGATACACATACACGCTTAATTCATGACATGTCTTTGCTGATGCAGCCCAACACACACACGCACACACAAATACCCGCCACCATGCATGGCCCCTTTTGAAATTGGACAAGCTTATTCAAGAACAACAAGCATGAATCCGACCACCTTTGAGGTTCCCCTTGCGTCTTTGAAACAAAACATAACAGTTGGTTTCTAGTTGACTTACAAGTGTTTGGTTGGTTGGTTAAACCAATTCTTAAATCTGATCCTCCATTCCCAACCATCATCACCCGTCACGAATCATCATTAAACCATCATTTAAAACATCATCTACCATGCACGGCCATGAACAACCAGCCGTTCGCAATCTTCTAGAACCATTCGAATCAGATAAGCTTTCGTTGTCTTGGGCTGGCCCTGCGGGGCAGCCTCCGAAATTATGACCACCAATCACCACCAATCACCACCAATCACAGGCCGGGTTAAAGCCCACGACTGCCTGTGTCGGCAGTATGAAATGTACCTCGGCTGCAGCTTCGCTGTGGGATGGCCTCACCCCCGTGGCCACCGCGAAAAAAATGGTTAGTTAAAGAGGATCATTGTTGGCATCGATTTGGGTCCACATATTTTCTTTTGAGGCTACTAGATCAAGGTGGGCCTGATTCCCCGTAAATTGAAAATGGAGTGGGGTGTTTGGGGTAACCTCATGGTCAAATAAGCCATATACGTGCAGCTGTATGTAGTTTATACCCGTTTCATGACATGTCGATTGCTCGTGTATGGACTTGGTGGAATGACAAGGGCCTGCGTCCACACGCAGGAAATTGGCATTTCCCATACCGTGAAGAAAAGGTCTTTCAACTCACCGTTGCTTTCCTCTCAAAAATATCTATAGATCGAAGATAATCACTTGATCCATATATTATCAAATATTCTGGCCGGATATTCTGATACCGATCCAATGCGTTCCCGATGAAAAAAAGTAGGAGTATGCTCCCCAACTCGAACCAACAGCTTCTGAACAATTAGCCATTAGATGCCACTTGTGCATTTGCAATGTATCATATCATGCCACCCTAGTTGAAACACCGTGCAGCCAAGCGACTCTGCAGTTGCCTCCTGCACTTTGAACTCAGCCAGTTTCAGCCTGTCACCATGGACATTTTGGGCAGTCGTGCCCATGCATACAAAATTGCTGCCAATATGCCGTTGGTCCTTGGCAGATTCGTCAACTTTGTTCGCTTTTGGCAGATCATGAGGTTACATCCGATTGGTCAGCAGCAGGGTGAGACAATCCATTTCTTAAATTAGAGCCATGGCTAAATCCTAAACGTTTTCAGCATCATGTCTCTGTTCGACCTCAATGACGTTGATTCTTGGTTGCACTCAATCTGGATAGACCCATTACATAACTTCCTTTAAAGGGCTGCTAGTGACACTGGTCAAGCACCTTTTCCTCTATCCCTCACTGATTATGCCAAAGCCGTGTGCATTTGACCTGCAACAGCCAACGTAGGCACGTCCTTAGCTCCAATGCATTTCCTCGGCTGATGTCACACCACAATTTTGCAAACCACAGGTGAGTCGTTTAGCATCGTTTAGCCATGAATGGCCATGGCACCACAGTCTGGTTTCCCATCTACCATGATTATGTGTGCGATCTCTTAACTTAGGAGGCCCCAATTTGTCTAGCCGTAGCCGAAAATACAATCCTGCATCGTGCGATTTAGTGGGAATAAAATGTGTATAATATATATATATATATTGTATAAGTCCTTATCGTTGTTGCTGATATCATTTATCATTGACATTCACGTCCCCAATGCCCACAACAATTAGCTGCATACTTCAGCCACTATCATTCACCACTATGCCATCATTACCAGCCACGGCAAGGGCCATGGCCTGCGGGGACATGGCAGCAGCAGGCCTTGCTTTGGTCAGCAGGCCAGATCCGTTCACCGGCGCTTTCTTCTCCTCGCCCAGATCCTTGGAGGTAGCGGAGCCGAGGGAGTTGCACCCATGGTGGATGCTTGGGAGACCATGTTGGTAGGTTACTATTGACATGGTTGGATATGGTTGGTATGTTTACATGGTTGGATTCTTACAGGGTGCACTATTGTGCACCCATATTCTTCTCGGTACTTTTGTTGATTTGCATCAGCTCACCATCACTTGACTACTATTAACTACTGGTGTATCATGACTTCAGCTTCTACAATCAGCAACCACTTGTATCTGTACTCAGTTCAGCACATCTTTACACATGTAGAGGACTGTCTCCCTCCCTTTCAACGAGCAAGCCTGGCTGAACCAAAACCAAAAGCTACCAAAAGTCTGCGTTGGCTGAATAGTGTGTCAATGGATCTGGGGAAACAAAGCATCTCGTGCACATGGTTTCAGGTAGTGAGCAGAATTCCAACTGGCACAAACTAATAACATCATGCCAGTTTGGCGTTCACGCTCATCCAAACCTTGGTTCCAGGAAGAGGGGGATTCCCTAGAACTCCTGGATAGGTCAAACGTTCCCAGGAAAAGTCACACTCCATGGACGACTGCGCATTGAATGAATTGTTGTTGACGTTGTTGCTGTGGTGGTGTTTAAAGACTAATGTGTCCACTGCCATGTTTCAGTTCAATGCAGCCAGCACTCTCTAAATATTGAGAGGTGCTACATATTTTGTTCTGTCAAGGAAGGCCACAGAACGGACGTGCAAAATAGCACAGCGGAATGGGGACACATAAACGCCTCAATGCGAAAAGCCGAAAACCAAGGATATATAGCAACAGCAATTAGTTTGCACACCTTCCTTTTTTGAACACATCTGAATAATGACCCCTTCCAAGCAATGAAAATCACCCAACAACTCTCCATCTCTGCTATGTCTCTGTGGGTTTTCTTTGCCCATTGCTGGCCAGGAAAGTTTCGAGCTCTGCCTGGAGTCGTTGGTGGCTGGGGGTACTAGGGTTGGTTGGTTGAGTTCAAGGTTAACGGTTGGAGTAGAAATCACAATGAGTGAAAATACGTTATATGATTCTAGTTTTTCCTGAAGGGTGCCAAACTGTTTTCTTTGCCAAGTCAGTTCCTCATGCTCCGCACTCAGCTAACCATGATCGTACAGCTACAACCAAATTTTGGATTGGTTCTTGCTGTCAGGTCTAGTGCACCGCAATGTCCAAGTAGCTCTGAGTCGTTCCTTCCAATCACCAGATATTCCAACAATGCCCTCTCAACTACCGCAACGCTTCAAATGACGACTCTATATTCGACAGTAATCGAGTACCGTCGAACAAACATCCATATTTGCTGAACAAGTAAAATCTTTTCAACCATCAAACATCCCATCTTTGTGTATATCTGTTCAATACTACACAAGTATACACAAGTAATGGTCATCCTACACGATTTGGCACCAATAAAGGTGGCTTGTCCACTGCTCCTGCGCTCCATGGATTTCCCAAATG
Organism: Symbiodinium kawagutii; assembly: GCA_009767595.1. Lineage (NCBI taxonomy): Eukaryota > Dinophyceae > Suessiales > Symbiodiniaceae > Symbiodinium > Symbiodinium kawagutii. The sequence goes on along the minus strand of VSDK01006886.1, from coordinate 186,712 downwards.
ATCCCCGGCATGGCGCCTCAGTCCATAACCGCGCCTCAGGTGGGATTGCTCCTGCGACTCCGGATATTTCTGATGACGGCGATTCCGAGTAGTTTCCAACCCATGTTGTTGGGAATTGTTTTGAAGCAAATGTATGTCATGGCCACAATTCCTGGAACATGATTGGCTAGAAATCTTAATCATGGTTATTCTTGATGGTTGGATAGAATCACTGATTCTTTGCTATTCCACAGTGCCGCCGGTCAGCTCGCTCCTTTGAAGCGTGGATATTTCCGGAGCAAATCCTGGCACCGCGACACTGCCAGGCAACAGTCGCACCCAAACATCAGTGCTGAGCCAAAACCATGTTTAAGCCATTGCTGATTGTTCAGTGTGAGAGATCCAAAAATATGAGCCAATTAGTAGTTAAACCACAGATGGGGACAACAAAAAATCAACCTAATCAATTTACATACACATCTAAAACCACCAATCAGATTGTTTTATATGGCTTACAATGATCCGTAACAATGATTCCGATGATGGCTCTTCTGCTTGGTGTCGTGCATTCAATGATTCGCTCCAAGTTTGACTATGAATGGCATTGCGCAACCCAAGCCCGCCAGAACGTTCTCATTTCGGTGTTTTCCACAGAATTGCGTGTGCCACAACACTGAAGTTGAGCATCTTCTAAACAAAACAACTGCGACAAATGGGTGAACCACAGCAATTTGGAATCAACAGAAAGAACGGTGTGTTTTCAAAAATCAGGGTACCTGTCCTCACTGGTGCCTGTCCCCAATGGTAGCTGAATGCCTTACATTGATGCACCCATTGGGCGTTGCTATAATCAACAAGACACAGGGAGGGGCTGGGCAACAATTGGAAGGAAAACAATAATGAGAGATCATTTGGTATGAGCAACAAATACTTTGGAATATGATCTAACAAACAACCGGAAAAAAAAACAGCATCCTTGGGATAAACGATTATAAACATGATATGGGCCATGGGCATTTTCCAATACCTATGAGGGATTGGTTCTACTGCTGGGTTCAGAAGTAGTCTGATGATGTGTTCTTATCATCCCCTCTAAGCCAGTGATTGTAGAAACCTCTCTGGAGAAGTGTTTCAACCAGGGACCTGGTAACGGCTCAGAATTCTGACCTGCACAAATGGTGCTGTTTCTAACGTAATTAATATTGGTTTTGCGACGACGATCATGGATTTACCACGACTATAAAGACAAAGTGCACAACCTGTTTCATAATATGATCCTGCTCTGGGCTTGCATGATGACATGGCGGACGCCGACCTTTCGCAGGTCGACGGAATCCACATTGTTTCAAACATGGACTGCCTCATACAGTCTATGTAGGCTTTGTCGACCTGTTTCCTGCTGTTGATGACGTCTTGTTGATGCAAATGAAGGTAAAGATTTTCATGTCGCTGTTAGTGTCGCAGTCCCAAGCATCGTATTGGCCAGTGGCCGCATCGCCCACTCATCTACTGTGTTTCACAAAGCATAGGGAGACTAATGTGGTAAAGCCCTGTTTGGGAAGCTTCAGGACTTTTTCCAGTTCCAATCGTAGCCACTGCACTTTTGCGGTTTTACTTGGCAGACTCAACTATCCCACATGCTTACCGCAACCAAAAGACAACACACTGTGTTGTTTTTTGGGTCACGCAATTGCATTGTTTCCCTCAAACATTCAGAAACAAGTGACGCATCACTAGCACCCGCGCCTCAACCTCGGTCTCCTCGAGAAGAGGGCCGCCCAAAATGCTCATCTGAGCGGTGACCAGCTTCCAGCGCTCAGCAATGATACGACTGACATACAATGAACCAGAAAGCTTGATCATGGATGATGTGGGGAAGACAACCATTACAAAAAACAACTACAGCAACAGCTGCAGCAACAACTACAACTTATTGTTGCCCTTTATTTTTGCAAATGGATCGGTATTTCCTTAGCATCAATAACTACTTTTGCCAATAAAGTAGCGTGTAGAATAGCCAGGATCAGGGATCAAACAGAGGGGCTTGGTAAGCAGTTATATACAAGACCAAACATTGTTCCCCCAGCTGTCTTCACAGCCCGAAAATGAAACACATGGGGTCGTTGTTACATCCGGCTAGTCAAATCACCCGTATCAAATCCTGTCTCTGTCTGAGCAACAAGCTTGTTGGGGACGGTTTCGAAAGAGAACAACAATGTAATATATGCATATACACACATGCATCTATCAAAATGTATACAATATAATTATACATTAAAAAAATGTATTGAAATGTATAGCTGTATTGAAATTGTATTGATAAACACCAGAGGCCCCCTATGGCTGATGATGATTTATATTGGGATGGTGGCCTGTCCGGTTTGGGTTTGGTATTATTCTCATGGCCAAGTATTCCGTTTGGGGCTACCCATTACTTTGCGTGTCCATTGCTGGGTATTCCCATGCCGGAGGACCAAGTGAGAAGCAATCACCCAGGGGTTCTGATATAGTTTACATGGCCATCTTGAAGTCAGCAGTTCGTGGCAAATACACGTGCTGGTAATGATCTTGTTTCAAACATCTGCCATTGGGCAGGCAAAGACTCTATGGATTGCTGATGGTGGGTTCTTGTTCCCTGTCATTGACTATATCATCAAATACTATATACCCGCTAAATGGTATATGGATCGTTAATCTGGTCAGTGCGAACAAAAAATACCGATCAGCAATCCGACCATCATCGACCGTGAGCTCACCATGATCAACAGTTATGAAAGCATTATCAGTACTAGTATGAATGAAGCGTGTTCAACTGTTCAAAATGATCAACTACCCATGATCAACATCAACCATCATTTACCATCAATTTACGCAATATGAGTAAATGAAAAAACAATCATTTATCGTCATTCATCATTCATCATTCATCATTTATCATTTATCATCCACCATGACCAACGTATCACGTCTATCAACCATTGGTTGATCATGGACAACCATCAACATCCATCAACCATCATCAGTACTCCAAGCGGAAACTGCACTGTGAGGCCCTCACCTTCCACCGCAACGCACGCAGCTGGGCTGGGAGCCGCAACGGCAGCGGAGCGTGGTGCAACCAACCGAGCAGTGGATCTACGCCATGGACGGCCGCCGTGGTAGCCAGCAACCTGCGAATCTCAACATCTTCGACTGCGAACATCCATCTGCGACTCGGATTATTTGTGGAGCAAGGCAGCAAGTTGTGGTTTCTCAAAATAGGGGACACCAAAACTGCTTGGTTTATTACCATAAAGAATTAACATTGGAAATGATTTGGAGGTACCCCTATGACTTGAGAAACACCCAAATGGTTCGTACATCGATCCCTATATCCCCTATAACTGTTGGTTATTATCCCCTATGACTTTGAGAAACACCCACGAGTTTCTTCCCTGTGACATCAGGACACCTCCAGTTCGAGAGTTCAGGGGGTCATTGACGCGTCTTCAGCTTGTAACCCTCCACAACTGCTGGCAGGGGTTGAACAGCGCTTCGCTGCTGGGCATTTAAGACATCTTAGTCTGGCTATGGAATGTAGCCACAAGCATTCCCAAACGGATATTCCCAAAATCATATTTTTGTTGAGGGAAAAAACAGCTTGTATACTAGTCAGTCAAGCAATCAATCTCACAAATATCGCTGGAAAACCAAGAAATGCTGGAAAACACAATAACACCAATGGTATTGGTGGTTGCTAACCAACCAAAAAAATTTAAAACGCCGAACTAGTGGCTCTTTAAGCATTATTGTTGCTTATTATACCCTATCATTGACCATTATACTCATGGCTAAAAGGCCTGCAAAAACCTATATTTGCAACCTATCTTTTGCTACACGCCAGGCGCACCCTGCCATTGCGACCCAGCGACTCCTCCCCTGGGGGTCCTCCTGAAGCCTGCCCCGGGGTGACGGCTTGACAGAATGACCTTTCATAACCAACCATGATTGGTGTAAGATGGGTTATTTTGATGTTTATATGATAGTCATGAATTGTGAACAATAACAATTGGTTACAGTAATAGCACTTGTTACAATGGTGAACCAATTACAACAATGATGGTGAGTAATGTATATAGTTGCTTAACAACGATAAATCATTGTTCTTAACAATTTGTTTATATGGTGGCCAAAACAATGGTTACGATTGTTACCGAACCATCAAACAATGAGATGGTGATAACACCGATCAATAGTGAATTACAAAAATGATAATAATGATAAATGACGATGATAAATGGGAATAATCCCAATGTAATACTGGGAGATGATGAATCACTGCTGTTGGTGAGGACTGTTTTTTGGTTGTAATCAATGAGAAATCAGGTAATAACAAGGATGAATAGTGATTAACAAATTATAGTAATGATGACTAAATGAATGATCATTGTTTTAAAGCCTTTTCAATAATTGTGAAAGAGTCTATGATTAATGCTGATGGAGACAAGCAATAATCATGGCGAGGACCTATTCATATGGCGACACCAAACCAAGCAGGGACCACAATGTATGGTGAGCCACCAGCAGAGACAACACCATCACTTCTGCGTTGAACAACAAGGAAGGCGTGATCTTGTGCATCTAGTGATCTGGTGGAAGAGCTAGTACATGTCATGCTGGTAGACAAAAAATAACAAACTCTAAATGAACCACATGCTGCTAGAGTAGGAACAACTGTTCTTCATCACAAGTTGGAAAAAATGCTGTTTAAAAAAAAATCCACAGCGTGGCATTGTGTCATATTATCTCGAACACCAAGACTCATATGTTGCTTTCCTCCGGCTGTATACTCAAGTAACTGCCCCAAGAAGCGTTTTGGAGGGAAACGCATTATTGGACGAGGGGTGAGGGGGGGACCAATGTGGTGGTTTCTGAAATGGAAGTACCCCAAAAATGGATAATGATGGATTGTTTGTATCTTAAAATGACCATTGGATGATAGTGGTTCCACTGGGAGATTGAATGAAATCAATTTCTCATAACACTTGTGAACGTTTGCATTATTTCCTAGGTAGTAACCACCAACAATCACAAACGGTCACTTGGTTGGTTTTGCGCAAGGTTATAGCACGGTCTGATTTCCCCAACATAAATCCATCCTTACAGCGCCCACACTCACCACAACACTGACCTCGTCGTCTGCACTTTGCAGCTTTGCATCGGGTGTAGCTGGTGAAAGCAATGATTCTCAATGGGATATCCACAATGACACGGTAATCGAGATTTTCTCCATATAGAGCACTTCCCACTTTGTCATGAAAAACTGACTTTTCGGTTCTAGAGCGGGTGGCTTATCAGTGTGGATCCCATTCTACCACATTTTCGGTGCAAGCCAACTTGGATGTACTAGTGGGCAGTCTAAAGACCCTTCTACATTGTTGATATACTTTTCGGTGTCCTCAAGGTCCACATCTCATGTTCGTGAGCGACGGCAACAGCTGTACAAATTCTTGAACCAAACAAAGTTCAAACATCAGAATGAGTCGGCAACCTGGAACAACTGTGGGGGCTGCTCTGTTAGGTGCTTATAAACCATCCCCAACAAAATAATGGTCAAGAATCATCCTCAGAAATGATTGGAAATGAACGTAACCGCCAAACAAACAAGGGGGATCTCTAACCCCTGGTTGTTGTTGATTTAAAAAACACTAGTTGGTGGTTTGCGAATTCAATCAGGTCGTACTTGGTGAATTTCTAGATGCATATGACATTCTCGAAACGTGCCACTGCAAGTTTTGGATCTCCTTGTATCCAGCGTCTTGGGTCCCCACAAAACATTTCCCCATTGATGAATCAGCTCACGAACCGCCCCGATTGTAGTTATACAGTACCAGGACTGGCATATCGGAGTGTCTCACGGGGCACCACCACTGGGGAGTACATCACCTTGAGCAAATCTCGATCTGGCAAAGGCTCGCATGATCCAAACACAAACCTTCGTTGAGTAGGGAAACTGAAATATTTGGAGCTGGCAGGCAGTGGGTGGGGCGGGGGGGAGGGAAAGATCTTTGAAGTCACCCCAAATAGAGCAAAGGAATACAGCATAATATGATACAACATCAAGTTGTCAGTCAATGTGCCATTGTCATCATCCAACTATTAACCGATTGGATGACCATACCATATACACATATATATGCACCCTATATGATCCCTGAGATTGATGATTACTCTAATTTCACTACATAGATATCTCATCAACAGAGAATGTACTAATAAGTGTTTTCAATCATCATAACATAGACATTAAGCAGCTACTAAACTACAGTGCAGCCTTATTGGCCATGATTAGTCATCGATGAGCACTGTGATACTTGCAGCTATCAGTGATCATTATTCTCACCATTACACTAATAACTATGGTGGTGAATCAACAAACAAGTATGGCCTTTCACATCTTGAGCCTGGACTTTAAGCCATAATACTGGTCTTTACATTAACCGTTGCACTAGTAACTATTACGATCGTTAGAATACTTGTCAACCATCATGATAGTCGCCAACCAGTGTACGAATCAACCATTAATCATTGACCATCAATTGCACATTTCATCAAACTACTATATTACATATGACCATCAGCGATTACACTTATCTGTATGCCAACCCTTTGACCACAGTTCGATTCCAAGCACGTTCAAGTTCCGCGAAAGCTGCAGCCTGACTGGAACACTGATCTTTTTGGCAGTGCCACGGGTGCATGCAACGGTGTGAAACGCGGAATGGTCATCTATCAAATAAAATCATAAGCATGTCAAATCATTTGTTAGATAGTTGTTTGTGATTGTTCATGATTGGCAAGTAGGATAACCAATAGAATGATGGATGAATGTCCAATCAATCAACGATTAACTCACCACAAATAACTACAAGCCCATGGCCCTGGGACAACCTGGCACCTAGAAATTCTGCTGTTGGCAAATGGTGATATATTGAGTTGACCTAAAAAACGTCCTGGTGATTTCAGGGTTTCCCTGTAGAACATTGTGGTTTGCCAGATATCAATCTAAGCATTGCTTGGCTGGAACAACCAGTCGATTTTCTGCGGTGAAACTGCGGTTGCTACGCAGTGGGCAAGGCAACACGGACGCGTAGTGTCAGCGATCAATTCCTGGTCTGGCCTTGGTGGTTTGTCAAGCTGGGCCAGCTATCGTTTGGTTTATGCTCATTAGCAACAATTCATCTTGGTAAAAAAATTGGATCATTATTATTTGCTAAGCTTGGGACCAATTCAGCAACGGTCAATGACGGGAATTTCCGGTTAGCTAGGATAAAAAGTGCTTCATTCATACTTAATGATTCCTTCATGAATGGCATTTTTATTAAGTATAGTCAAATATTGGTTGCAAACTGAGCAACTCTGAGAATCATATAATCATACTTAATTAGTAATGACCAACTACTAACAATATGAATGGTTGATCATGTCATGTCATGGTCATGATAATCATTGCGGTGAGTACTGCTTAGATATACAAGCACCATGATCAAAGCAGTACTTAGTCAGGATCAATCAGGTGAGCAATGCTGAATAATTGTTGATCATTGCTATATAGCAACGGTTGGTGATGGCTAATGACTTATTAAAAACCGATTTGGTTGCAGGTAGCAGTGATTGTTGCAACTCGCTGCATTGTATAGTTTAAGTGCATTCTACTATAACTTATTTGCCAGCCAAACTGTACACTCCTGTGTTCCTGGAAGCACTGTTTTGACACCTGTATTCTCCAGCAGCATGGAACTGCACCGTGCAAGTCCAGTGAAGTACCCAGCACCGTACCTTGATGTCATCCCTTAACATTTGCTAATTTCATTGTTTATTCAAAGGGCGTCATACAATGGAATTGCGACAGCCTCCAGACAGCCTCCCATGAACTGTCAGCTTGCAGAAGTGCTCTGGGGATCAAAGGATAATCAAAACATGTCAAGTCAAAACACAACTGCCTTTTGTGCAAATTTTACCTGCAAAAAACTCAAACTCAGTATATGCAGTAGTTTGTAAGCATCCTGCAGGGGGTAGCAACAAATTCCTGTTTGTGGTTCCTCGTTTGGCTTTGATTCAAATTTCTGTACCCTGCTGAACATCCTTAACATGAAAAATACAGTATACAGGTCTTTCTTCTGAAGTTCATCAAGCGATGTTTGATGCTTGATGCTGCTGACCTTGTCCCATAAATGCCAAAGAACGGAACCACACAGAACCATACACTTCAGTGGAGGAGGTTTAGGAGGTCGTGCTGTCAAGAGGCAAATCAAGCCATCCTCACCTTCAATGAGTGGGAAAGACCGCCTACCACTTGAAGGATGCGAATCAACCATCATTATATACCTACCTCCCCCGATTGACAGTGCTGGCATCCCTACTCCGCCGCTCCTTTTTTCACTCCAAAGAGGTGTCAAACGAACTATGTACAAACGGGCTCAAACGAAGCCCTGGTAATCTATATAGCAAGCATTGCAACTGCCAGCAAGAATTCTTGCCTTGCCCCAGCCTTTGCCTCTAGGTTCAATGCAATCTGAGATGTTATATCACCTGAAAAAGAAAATGGGAGACGATGGCAACACATGCAAGAAAAGTAAGAAAGAATACCTTTGTTTCAAGTGAGAACAGAACGGACCTGTGACCTGGTATTGTTAGGTAATCAAATTGACTATTGGTCCGAGGATACTTATTCATCTCACTATATAGTATTTGTGAAGAACTTCCAGCACTGAATGATTGAATGGTCAAGCTGGAAATCAGAACCATCGCTCAAGAGTTTTTGATGGTACATACATCTGCCAACGGATCATGTGTGTGTGCCAAATATTTTGCACCAAAACCAGAAACATTTGGGTGAAGCAGGAACACTATGGAATATTTGCAACAGCTACAACACAACAAAAAAACTCGCAGCAATAAACAACCCTCCATTGCTTGCCTGGTTGCATCCTCAGAAGAATCAGAGAGGATATGACTTGCTACTTGTATGTCCATACTATCTCCGAGCTATGTATGACCGCCACCGCCGACGCAACAATCACCAGAAACTTTTAACATCCGAGGCAAACTACACTCATGTGTTAGCTATTGACGCCAGTCAAATGACTAACAAACAGAATCAATGGGTTATGTCCTCCAACATTCACTGGAATAGAAATACAAAATTCCAAATATAACTCTATACATCCAGCAAACCACTCTTCCGCCTTGAATCATTAGCTGGTTGGCGGATCTTCAAACAGAAAACTCACTGAAACAACCAGCAGCTGACCAGCTGATTTCTTGCAGAGATTATATATGCAAGTCTTGGCTTTCTATGGTCAACAAAGGACAGTAATATTGGCTGGGCAAGTCCCGTGCCCAGATGGCTCAGCGCCGTTGATAGATCCAGATCTGCACAGCCTGAAGAAACAGATTGATGCTTCAACACATGTACCATCATATGCGCACACTTTACACCTGTACGTTTACTTCTACATGTATGCAGGTATATGGATGGATGTGTGCATGCATAAATGCATATAATACATCTGGACACAAGCAATTGTCAAATGCAACATGATGCAACATAAATGCAATGTATTGTCATCAGCTTTTTCTTCTTCTTCTTCCTCAATGTGGTGGTCTCTCAAAAGAGGGGATCCCCAAAATCTCTCTTTGTATGAACCGCTTTTAGAAATAAACCAATCATTCTTAGGGTCCACCGCTTTCAAAAACCACCCCTAGTAGTTGTTTGACCATTATTGTTAGTTGTGCTCCCCTATTAGAAAATATTTAAGTATTGTTAGTTATTATTGTTAGTTAATCCCATGGTATTTAATAACAATATATAATGTTTTCGTTTAGCTTGTTAACTGTTTCCCAGTAGATAATATTGTTAGTTGATAACCAACATAGTAGTTAATAATTGTTCTAACACTATGTTGGAACTTAATAAACCAACCATCTTTAAGGAATACCCATGTGAGGATCGAGATGGAGGATGTTGCTGCAGTTCCAGGGCATGGCCTGGTTCACCAGCCTATGCTTGGCCCAAGCTGCACATCTGTGGTACTGAAGCTGTACCACGATGAGGCCCAGAATGAGTTGAGCAAACTGGAAGAATTGGAATATTGAACATGGCATAAGTCATACCAAATTCAAAAACCACATTTTGACATGATTTATTTTGGTATAAAAATGTTTTTGGTGTTGTTTTTAATTATCTCCTGATCAGGAAAGAATAGGGCGGTTCAACCACACTAGTATCATCAATGTATTGATACCATCCAACAAGAACAACAAATCAACTAATGATGATTGTTTATCATACCAACTTCATTGAAAAATAATCATCAATGAGCCATTATCATTCAGAATACCAGCCTTGCTGAAGCATTGCGGAATAACAACTCAGTTTATAGTCATTCGACCACGGAAATTCATGGGTGCGCCGGCAGGACCCCATCTCCTGTCCTTCTTGTCTGTGAAGCTCAGCAAGCAAGCATCACCTGCCAGGAGTACCGTGACCCAAGGCACTTGTCTGACAAAGCAGCAAAATAAGAGGATGCATTGAAGCAAATTCCATGAGTGTTACAACTGATTAATAGGATAGTAAAAACAATTGCTCTTTGTCGTCAAAGTATCTCAAAGTTTCTTTGATACCTCGAAGAGACGCGTTTTCCGTTAGGTGCACCAACCCACAAGTCTTTGGGGGGTCAATGATTTTGGGCCGAACCCAAAGCTTCGTCGTCCGATGAATCAGCCTCGTCAAAAAACCCTTTGGTTGGATAATCAAACGCCCGTTTTTTCAATGATTGAAGATCTTGAACTTAAGACATCGCGAAGTCGCATCCGTCAAATGCTGTCGTGGTGGATCAAGCTTTGGCTTCAAACAGATTTGTTGCCCAAGGGGTGTCCTCGCACATCGAAGTGGCGAAGCAAATCCAGTTCGCAAGGCAATCGCCGAGCAACCAATAGCATCAACGATCCTTTCCTGGGTCGAAAATAGGCGGCGGAACTCAGAAAAAGAAAACAGTGATGCTGCAACACGATGTGTCTTCAGGTTTGGGTTCGGGGAAGGATTCCCATTGCTTCCTAAGGATTCCCAAGCAGCGGGTGAACCCTGTCGTCAGCGCTGTTGATCTATGATTGAGGTCTCAAATTGCTGGCTATGCTGGTATGCCATTGCAGGTGTAGCATCACAATCGGATCATTTTCATGTTGGCAAGTCTGGCAAGTCTTTGCTTGCTCGTAACGGCACCCACTATCCATGCAGGTATATACTCCTGTGACGAGTTCTGATAGAGAACTGGTCACTCTAGGAGTGTTTCATTTGTAAATTCACAAGCAAGGTTTTTGACTTCACACAAGTTGTTATAGTAATCATAAAGCTTTGTTCCAACATAAACAAAAAAGATCAGGTGTTAAACAATTCAGCAGAATCGGCAAAGTCATTACGGTCTTCGCGTAACAAAGTCCATCAGTCCATCAATAATATAAACCCGATTCTGTAGGCATGATTTTGCATCAACGCATACGTTCATTGCTAGGTCCCTTTCGTAATAGTTATATTGTTGAACATGTTGGTGTGGAAAATACACCGTTGCACACGGTTGATCATGATAGAATGCAAAATAGCTAGATAACCTCTCCTCCACAATTCTTACCCATTTGAAGACAACCTCTCACAAAGGACACAATATACAATCTTCAAACACATGTCACACCCTCTGGTTTGACTTTGAAACAATCCTTATGCCGTTTGCGCCTGCTATATTCAAACTATTGCGATATGACATGTATTCCATCATGTATTAATTCATATAGAAATCTCTGATAGATATAGTCTTATTTCACCAAGGTGAACCTAGGGGTGGTCATTTGCTGCTTGTACAGTCGTTTTCCTTTTCTGGGAAGCACCAAAGTCTGAAGTGTAGATTTTGGTATGTGTGATTTTCATTGATTTTGTGTATCTGGTTTCGATTTGTTCTTTCCAGCAGAGCAAAGGGTTCGGTAGACAAAAGCTGGTCTCATCTTCGAGTGCAAGCAAACTTCCGTGTCGCTCTTCACTTGTATAGTCATTGGACCATATGTGATCTACTGACATGTGGCTGGGGATCATTACCCTGTACCCCCTGGTGAACATTCTGGAAACCCTTGGTTTGTATGTACCAAATTGTTAGCCTAACCCTCACAATAAACTACCATCAATACAATGACCCGCGTCATAATCACTATTCTGAGCATCATTAGCAGGCAACTATCATTATTAGCCACCAGACCAACCATTGAAACATATTGAAACCAGCATCAACCACAACAACCCTACCTTGACCATGATGATGCCAATCTGATCATCACCAATTATAACACTGCATATAAACCATCAACACCACCATCACTGACCACCATCACTGACCACCATCACCAGCACTTCACCATCACCGACTCCCCGTGAACACGACGTTACCGGTGCCCGCAACGGCGCACCGCGGCCCCGAGCGTCTTCAGCTTGATGGCCAACTGCCCCAGCTCCGAGAACATCTTCGACGGCCACGTGACGCCGTTGACGAAGACCACGGAGGCTTGGCCTCGACGGCGGGGTCCCACCATGGGGGGGTTCCAACATGGGGGGTTCCCCGGGGAGGGAAACCAAGGGGGGACACAGGGGGGTGAAACCGTGAGGAAACAAAACCGGGGGAAAACCTAGGGATTGATGATGGTTAAGATGGATCTTCATGGGGAAACTGGCGAAAATGATGAGGATGATGAGAAATGGAGATCAAAAATCAAGCAGTGTTTGATAATTAAAAACACGCGTCACAGGCAAAGAGTCATTTTCAGAAAGGGTTGTGAGAAACCTGATAAGATGAACCGGCTGGTTGACCCCAAGCACCATCTGAAACCCGCCCCTGCAGTCACGTGTGGCTGGTATATCCCCCTACAACAATGATCAACAAACCAATTACACTGTGGAAACCTGTTAGCTAGGTTGGTGAACACAACTGTTGGATCAGCATAGGAGCTATGTACACCCAACTTGGCGGCCCCAACTTCTATTTGCATCAGCCAAGCGAAGCTGTTGATGCTGTGCAGAAAAGGGGGTCCTTGGGGCAAGAACAGATTGGCACGATTTATATTTCAATCTCCAAATGCGCCAACATGTTTGACAAAGAAAAATCCAACAAAAACAGCCGTGGACTGAAAGCCTGTCTTTGAATGACAATGGGTAAAATCAAATAAATGAGATAGAACATGCACAAGTTGGAAACCACATCTGCAAACCACATTTTTTTAAATTGGGAAAACAACAAATACCTAATGTGTTTCTCGATCCGAAATGACAATGTTTTAGCATTCATTAATAACATGTATTAGGATGAAGAATGGATGAGTCAATAACCTTTGTCTGGAATCCCTCTGTACTGAATAAGAGGAATGCTGATAATTGACAATGCTTGCTTACCAGGCTTACCACAACTCCTTTTTTGAGCAGCAACTCAACCACTTCTTGCTAACCGCCGGGAGACACCAGTTGCTCCAATTCGCGGGCAGAAGAAAATCTGAGGGCTCCATCCTTGCCGGACGTGGAGTTTTCCTCCCCAACATCACTGAAGAGCAAAAAGTCAACCATGAAATCTAACCCAAAGACTCCATGTTACATGTAAATTTAGGCAAACTTACCATACATGGAGTATCTGGGTAATGAAAACATGTCTTAGAAACAACAACTGCAGCCAACTAGATATCTAGTGGTTGCTTTTACTCGCTCCAATTGCTGCCGCGGTATTCTTTTGTGTCGCCTTTTTGCTGCGAAGGAACAGGAACTCCAAAAAAAGTTTGTGCAACCTCAAAGATGGAATTGTATTCTCGCAAAACTCATGATCAGGAATGGCATAGTCTTAAGTATTAGGAGATGTATGTTGTCAACAATTGAAGATTTGATGGATGTATGATGTACTGCCCAACCTTTGCAAACCATGCGTCTCATCATTTAACAAAAAAATGCTACAAATATTCCCATGTTTTACCTAATGTTCTGGTCACTACTCTAATGGTATCTGGCCACAAAATTGATCCAGAGCTGGGTTAACCACACCACCATCACTGAGGGGCCATGCAATCATGGAAAAAAACACAAGTCCCAGTAGCGTCTCACTTTTGGGTTGCTGAGAGGTTGAGGCAGAGGGTCAGGCTGGTCCATGGCTGGGCTGATTCAGGCTGAGCTTGTGTGCTCGTAGCTCTTCTTGGGTTTCTTGAATGACAGCCCTGGCAAAAAGTCCTGCCTCTTGTGGCAGTTCCAAGCATCATTGTGCTGCAAAAATGAAAATAACAACCATCATTCATGGGCAAATGAGTGAGATCTCAACAATTGATCATTATCAATCAGAAAAGAAAACATCAAATGAATTAGTGTGCTCATGATAATCACACACCAAAAAAAATCTACATTCTGAGCATGCCTCCGAGCTACCAATGACTTCCCTTCAGCAAAAAAGCGCCCGTGCTGCGCCAGGTCTACACTGATCTGAAGATCTCCCTGAAAAGCTGTAAAACCAAATCCAACTCTGTTGGCTAATCTAAATGATGGTTATAATCAATCCAAAGTTGCACAGATCTTTAAATGAATAAACCTTTGCTGACTTCTGTGCTGCTTATTCTTAGAGGCCAATCATCACATGGCAGTGAGTCAAAACCCTGTGCCACTGGTGCCCTTGTCATTAACCATTGGTTTTCCCTACGAAATTGTATAGCTGGTATATCCCCTATTACTGTTGGTTGCTATCCCCCAGTATCAACCACTAACCAGCTAGTTAACCATTGATTAACCAACCAACCAATGGTTAACTAGCTGGTATTGGTCACTAGTTGGTATTTACCATGGAGTTGATGATAGATATTACAGTAATCATTGGTTGGTTGTTATTGGTTGGTTAAAGCCTTGACCCAACAATTTGGGTCACCGGCGTAGGGTTCGTAGCCCAGGAGCAGCTTCAAAGGATGCGCGGAGGACTTGGCGGTCATCACCACCCCCCCCCGGGGGAGCCATGAAACGATGCGGCCTTGGCCCATGGCGTAGCTCTACATTGATATTTCGATATGTAGTGGAATAAATGCATATGGAAATATATAAATAAATAAATATATATATATATATAAATATATATATATATATTATGTAGAGATGAAATATGTACATGTCTTGTACTGGGTAGGTAGATAGATAGACAAATAGATAAATAAATAAATAGATAGATAGATAGAAAAATAAATAGATACATAGATAGATAGATAGATAGATAGATAGATTGATTGATTGATTGATTGATTGATTTTTGTAATTCCCAGATTTTTCCTTTATGCAAATACAATATAAATCAATTTGGTTTATTTATACGTATATACTTACCATTAAATCCTGTGTATGTATGTGCGTGTGAAAAATATGTGTATGTGCAGTATTTGAAGGGGAACAACACTTAACTAACCCAGAATGAATGATGTCGATAGAGCAGCAATGGGAAGTTAGCCATCAACAATGGGGATATGGCCAGCATAGGCTTTGTTTCCGTGGGATTCCCACCGCGAAGTGGGATCATCCGAACTTGCCTTGGGTGATCTAATTGGATACTATGTTTGGATTCATTCCTGTTTCCTACAAGGGATCTAAGCATCGAACAATTATTATACACACATATATGTATATAAATACATATACAAAGCAAAAAATATAAACATATACATATATGTATGTAGTCTATATATTTCTTTTCGCAAAGACACAATGGGATCCCGCCCGCTTCTACCGGGAAAATATGTTATACTGCCGGAGGTTCAACATCGAAGCAAAGAAGTGAAGCGAAGATGAGTGCCACATTAAATTCAAACAATGACAGTGGAAGGACATTGGCATAGACGAGTAAGGAGTGGAAGAACACCATATATAGGAAGGACAAAGTAAAAAAACAAGATCTCAAAATCAAACGAAATGAAATAGGTGACAGCTGTGTACACGAGCATGCATGCTGCACAACACCTTGAGTACTACCACAAGCATTACAGCAGCATTACCATATATATATATATACAAAAGTATTCAAACACTTACATTCATACCAAAATATATGTGTTAACACATCCATGCAATGAACAAAACAAAAAAACAACAAAACAAGTTACATGCGGGGTGATTTGTAAACGACCCATGGTACCCTCATCGCTCCATGTGGTTGAAAGCCATCGCCAAAGGACATCCCTGCCACGGTGTATCTGACCTCCTGGTAACACGTTGGCGGTGTTGGTGACCAGAATCTCTACAAAGCAACTGGTTCCATGGTGCTTTCAACCGGTACAAAAGCATTAGTCAAGTTTGAAAATGATCCCAAGATATCCGAAGTATCTAATGTGGAAAAAGAAGCAGGTTAGAAACCTGCAGCCACCGGACCTTTTGAATTGAAGGTATCGTTCTGGGCATAGAAAAATGGAAAGGATTCCACCCAGGTCCCATAGACGTGGTGTGGAGGCCTTACCAGGGAACTGCAGCACAATTAAACCTGGGGAGTTCACCGCTCCCTGCTGCTTCAGCACAAGCTTCTGCATGTACTGACGAATCGCAACATTGGCTGCTTCCAGGGCTTCTTTGTCAATCTCATAGCCTGGCGTAGCACTGGCAAGCTGCGTGTCCACACAATCAGTTGAAGAAACAGCTGTCATCAAGACACCAAACACATGCAAATGTCAATGGAGCATAATATGAGTGCCAAAAAAACATGAACACACATGTATTTCCCTCTTCAAAATCGTATGATTGGATTGATAAAAGTGCCGCTGAGATCTCCAGATTCATCACTACAAGCCACTATCTGAAGATTGGTGGTTATGCAGCAAGCATGGTTCAACTGATTATTACAAATGACCAGCACCCGTGCGGCATGTTTCAAGATACTATTTCACAAAAGCCAAGCATTGCAAAAAACCCAACGGCAGAAGTATGCACGTGGGATGAGAAATGGGGTTCTGTACAACAGGAGAAAATAAACCGAAAGTCTTATCACTTTGCAATTTCATCTTGAGGCCTGTATGCTTGACCTTGTCTTGTTGAAGTGACCGGCCAACATGTTGCTTGCAATCAGCATAGATCTGTAAATCACCAGCCGAACCTCCAAAACAACTGGAAGCGCCCAGGAATCCTTCATGAAACATCACTGGAACCAAGGCCTTGGTTTCCAAATCAATTGGTAAACCCAAAAGATGGCAGTGGGTGAAAACCCCGTACCGCTAGTTCCCCACCATTAACCATTGTTTTCCCTATTGTTGGTTGGTCATTATCCCCACTTATTGGTTGGTTAACTGCTTGACCCATAGCCAGATAAAGCCATGAGTTTAACATCCTCCAGGTCGAACATCCTCCAGCTGCCACACCCAGCATCAGCTCCCGGTGCAGCGCACCGATGCATTGCCGGAAGGGGAACAGGGCGTGCGCCACCAACAGCGCGTGGCCACGGCCGGAGCCCAGGTCGGCAAAGCCTGAGGGTCGACTGATGGTGGACGGCTGGGTGGTGGCTGAAAACACCCCTATGTAAAATATGAACATGTTTAAGCCAAGGGAAAATAAACATGTTTAACAGCACCATGTTTGGCTCAACCAACCATTTGTTAAGGATTACTAGGGAAAATGAACATGTTTAAAGCATCAGCCAGTTTATTGATGGATAGTTGATGAATAGTTGATGGTGGAAATTCAGTTCAATGACGGTCAAGGGATCGTGAGTTCATGGTTACTTAATGGTCATTTGATAGGTGATTCATGGTTGATTGATGGCCAAATGACGGTCAATCTATAGTTGATCGAAGGAAAATTGATGACTGATGGTTGACTGATGGTGGACTGATGGTTGACTGATGGTTGTTGATGGTTGTTGATGGACTGCTGATATCAACCAACATATCCAAAGCGCAAGGATCACTTTTGGGAAGGTCGCCGACCCTGTTGGACATGGCCTCAACAGGGGGGACGGTCGTGTGACAATGAACTGGAAGGAGTGTGACTTCAAGCCGCCACCAAAGTCACATCCATGAGGATTTTGGGGTATGTATGTCCAATGTGGTTCTCGAGTACTTTACTTTGTTACACCTACAGCCTATGGCGGGATGTCAAATTATGTAGTTACACCCTAGCCTAAGAAGTATGTATAGCCCTCCTTGACAAACAATGTATAAATAATGTACAATCAGTCAGCTTGACCATTGGCTATACCACTATGTAGGCTGCCGGTTGATTCGTTCATTTGGTTTGGTTGAGCCCCTTTCCCTCCTATCAAACCCCTCCTAGCCGATTGTAGTTCAGTAGGGAATCTCTTCATGGTGGGGGCGCCAAAACGGATTGTAAAGGCAAATAATGTTTTTTTAGTTGCTTTGCTGGTTGCTGGTACATAGATGTCATGACATTTTGCCAGTGGCTAGTTGCCTCATTGGTGAGGTAAATGTTGTCATTGGCCGGTGATGTGCGTTCAAAATTGGAAGAATCGCTCACGTGGATCTGTCATTAGGTCACAAAAACAAACATTTCTCTCTGTGCTCTCTCCCTACCTAACTTAGTAGTTGCTGTTGGCTGGTTGGTTCATTATCAAAAGTTGCTCCCAAGAATTCATCACCCACCAGTCAACGAGTAAGCAACCATCAACCAATCAATCAAAATTTGATTAGGTGAAAGTGTAATGTTTCAAAAAAGCCACTGTGATATCTACAACAATAATGTTAGATCCATATCAATAAAAACCTTGTATTTAATAAAATTAAATAACCAAAAGCTTAAGGCAAACTGGGGGTGGCTTATAAACAAACGCTCTATCAGCATCTCTTAACATCGCATCATCATGCTACCAACGTAGGAGCTTGGGGCACCTTGCACAGCTTGCTGGTTCCTGCCTCGAAAGATGTCCGCCCCCGCATCCGCGCGGCGCGTGACGCGCTGGAGCAGTTCCTGATCTATGACAAGCAGCGTGGTGTTGCGGGGCCCGGTGGAAGCTACGAAGAAACGGGGAGAAACATGTGGTATTGGTTCCTGTAATCAGAGCAACGATCAACGAAAGGCAAATAATGGTTCCAAATAATGGTTCAAATGATGGGTAAAATAATCTTAATCATGCCATTGTGAATCATGATCATTGAACAATGGGGCTTGGAAATATACAACTATTCCCATAAGCTGAATCATGAAGATAGTAGCTGAACCATGAGTAAAAATAGAAATAATGGTAACTCAATGGTATAATGAGAATATTACCAATGATCATTGATGGAAATCATCAATTATATTACCTAAAATCAAAAACTACCATATCAATTGGAACGAAGCTGCTAACAACCGCTGACACAGTAATAATGGTTTATAGTGATAACAATTGCGATAACTATTGATGAGAATTGTTTTTGTTGTGGAAGCTGCACTTCAGGTGCCAGCAAACCAAATGTAATGATGCATGGTACGTCGGCAAAGCTGAGTAGCCACAAAAAGAGGGATCAAACATTGCTAAACTTGGTTACTAGCTGCATTGGTCAGCTTTAAGCATCACTTCTTCCAATCATTTTTGTCGGTGTTCACTAGTCGTCCAATACAGTAAATGATCAATCCTTGGCAATGATTAGCAACACTCATGAGCACAGATTCAATGCTTTTTGATAAAACATGATGGTCAGTCAATCAGCCACAGTTGTAGGTGTGCTAAGTATTTCATAAACAAATTTACCACGGGGCAAGAACTGGTGGTGCAATGTAATGGCAATCATGGTGTCGTTATGTGATATATATATATATACATACTTGTCCAGTCATTTGTAACTAAGAGCAGCAGTAGTGAGTAGACTGCTGAGAATTAAAAGTAATCCATGAAAATTAGGATACAAGTTAAATGATTTGAAAACAACAAAATACCTGTATTTGTTTACATCATACAAGAATCTAAGGGGGGAAACCCAAGCAGTTCGGGTGTTTGATGTGAGCCATGCAACATTTAGAGCTAAATACACTTAGACGGACAACAAACAAGCAATGCATACAAACTCAAAAACAATATGGGGATGCGTCAATGAGCAATCAGTACCCAGCCATAGACAGTTCGATGGATAAATAAGTGGATACCAAATGATACCAATATGAATCGGCAAGCATACTGTGGACATATGTAAGAAAGGAAGACATGAAACCATAGAAATCATTCACGAAGGAATAAAATTACTCCTCCACACAATTTGACGATGATTATTTGTTCTTTGGAGGGTATTACTGCATGTGTTTCTTCAACACAGGGGCTACATGTGTCTGTATCATGTAGAAAAGGCCGACAGGCATGATGCTGCATTGCCATTCAAACACTATAAGAATCCTTATTCATTATCACAAAACATCGATTCATCTAGATCATATGAAGGCCTTAGTGACTCATATCTAAAACGGTCAAGATTTACAGGTGTCAATATTCCATCATGACGGATATGTTTTCGACAAGCTTCGGCAAAACTCTGAATGTCCACTGATCCTTCAGTGAATTGGCCTTGCTTCTTGCCAACTTCGTTCCTCGCAAACGATGGCTACAACGGGCAGTTGCACATCGGGACGTGAAGTTCAACCTTTGTTGCTTGAGGTTTTATTTCATGCACATTCAGCAATCAAGAAACGAACACCCTTAAACACTCACCGCCATCAGCCCCGGCACTAAAAAACAGTTTGGCAGCTAAGGCTTCTGAATTGCCAGTGTTTAACATCCCTTATAAACCTAGCTGTTCGAGGGGGCCAGTACCTGGCGAGGCTTGACCCCACGCGGCCCACACATGTGACCCTGCTCCTGCAGAAGGGAAGTATCTGCACCAACTCCTCAGCTGAGCAAACCATCTCTGCGATGGTGCCAACCTATCAGCACTCGAGGCACCGAAGCTACCAGGTGGTCTCCACAGGTGGAAAATGCTCACAGTGAGGACAACAGAACGGTATATGGTCCAGTATATGGTTGTTTCTCCCCCCAATTCATCCAATTTCAAAAACTTATAGTGGTAAACCAACCATGTCCGGGGGTTCCCCTACTTTTTGGAAACACACACATATAATACCTATGTCCAGGTCATATCGCTGTGGTTGATGTTGGTTAACACGGCAGAAGTATTTGTAAGACTGGACGTTCGACCACCTGTGTTGGAATCTATCTGCCGAACTAAAGTTCCACGCGATGTGGTTAACACAGCTACTGAATTCATCTAAAAAACTGGAAGGACATCACCATGTCACCCAGTAGCGTTCAATCCTCATTTCGCGACGCTGGCTTCACTAAGAATATACAATGCACAGAAAGTCCAATCGGGATAATTGTGGTACATGGATGTGGTTGATAGTTCAGAATTTTACAAGTAAGTCTAATGTACAGTCGACAGTAGTCTATGTACAGTAGTCTATGAATAAACAAGTAAGACCAGTCTTTCTTCATACTGTACATTGCAATCCAAGTGGAACATCTGAGATCCACATTGCCGCCTGTGTTTGAAGATCGCCCGCGAATGAAAGCCAAGGCCGAGGATGGTAAAACACCACATTCAAGCAGCATGGTTTTCTGAAGAGAGGGGCTTGTTGTGAGCGGTGAAAATTTAACAATTCAGATATAATTTTAAGGTTTTGTATTACATACAATGGTAGCAATGGGTTATGGCAATAATAGTTTATAAAGCCTCTGAGCTTCCTGAATAAATGGAATCTATGGGTTCTTGTGCAGCATCTGAACTTGCATTATAGTATAACTACCCTGTATGTGCATAGTTTTTATTGGGTTGCTTGTACTATGAATAGTTTGGTGATTTTTTCAAGCAAGCTAGGGTAAGAGTATTATTATGTACTAGCCAGCATTTACTAGGTAGTACCATGTACATTGTTTGTAGTAATGCCTTGTAAAAGGATGAAATTGTTTCAATAAATTGGGATAGTTATACTAGTTTCTTTCTTGCTGAGGGTAGAGCCACTATTGAAAATATAGTTTCTTTACACTGAGTTCTAATCCTTTGGTCTGGCATTATCCATTCAGATTGGCTTTATTGGGGTAATAGCCTTTTATTACCACATGCATGATACTAAAACAGATGGTGGCTCTATAATCTAGGTGTTATTTGTTATTCTTTAGTTTTAACCCCCTACAGGCTTATTTACACAGGTTGTAATGATTATATCAATCTTGATCATAGATAAATAAAGAATTTTGGTACCATTTGATTAATTCCCTAGTAACCACAATTCCAATATTTAATAATACTAAATGACCATAATTCACTGAAAGATGAAACCAACAGGTAGATACTAATCAGAAACCAACGTTATATATATATATATATCTGCTACACCCCCCCCAAAAACCTACCTTTTTTACTTTTATCACCATATTTACCATGTTTTTTGCCTTTGTCGATAGTAGTAATAATAATCATAGAATAGTAGTAGGATTAAAAATAATCTTAATAGAAATGAAAATGATAGCAATGATAATATTAATATTAGCAGTAGTAAGAATCATAGTAATAGTAGTAGTAGTAGTAATGATAATATTAACAATAAGAATCATAGTAGTAGTAGTAATAATAATAGTAGTAGTAGTAGTAGTAGTAATAATAGTAGTAGTAATAATGAAAGCAGGAATAATGATAGTAGTAGTAGTAATAATATTAAAACAAATAATCAAAATGAAAAAATATTATTAATAATAGTAAAAATAATAGTAATATTAAAAATCATAATAATGAAAGTAATATTAATAATAGTAGCAGTAATAAAAATAATACTAGTAATGCTATGGTAACAACAATAATGATAAAAAAACAATGGTATTAATAGAAATAATATTAATAGTAACACTACTAATAGCATGATAAAAAATAATGGTAAAAAAATAAAAATAAAAATATAATTAATAGTAATAGCTCAATATATGAAAACTAGCAATACTAATAGCAATGTTAACAATAATGATAATACTAAAAATAAAAAATAGTAGTAGTAATTCAATAAAATATATTATAGCAATACTAACAACAATGTTAATAATAATGTTAATAATAGTAGAAATACTACTAATAGTCCTAGCAGTCATGCTCATAGTCATGGTTATCAAAATAATACACATAATGGTAGTAGCAATAATAAGAAAAATAAAAATAATAGTATTAATAATGAAAATAATAACAATAGTAATCATCAACAATATATTGAGAATAACAATAATAAGAATGGTAATATTAAAAATAATTGCAAAGGAAATAAATAATAGTACTAATAATCAAAACAATAACAACAATTAATAGAATAAAAACAACAATGAAAATAGAATTAAATTAAAAACAATAAGAATAAAAAGAAAAATAATAGTAATAAATATAACAATAGCACTAGCAATAATAAAAATAGGAGTAATAAAAATAAAAATGAAAATAAAAATATTGTTAATAATAATAATAAAAAAAAACATTAATCATAATAGTAAAAATAACACTTATAAAAATACTAGTAATAAAAATACTAGTAATGCTATGGCAACAACAATAATAATAATAAATCACAACAATATTAATAGAATTAATATTAATAATAACACTACTAAAAGCATTATTAATAATGGTAATAGAAAAAAATAAAGATACAAATAATAGTAATAGCTCAATAATATTAAAAATAGCAATACTAATAGCAATGTTAACAATAATGGTAATACTAAAAATGAAAAATAGTAGTAGTAGTAGTTCAATAAAATTGATTATAGCAATACTAACAGCAATGTTAATAATAATGGTAATAATAGTAGAAATAATACTAGTTGTACTAGCAGTAATACTCATAATCATGGTAATCAAAATAATAAACATAATGGTAATAGCAATAATAAGAACAATAGAAATAATAGTATTAATAATGAAAATAATAACAATAGTAATCATCAACAATATATTGAGAATAACAATAATAAGGATGGTAATATTAAAAATAATTGCAAAGGAAATAAATAATAGTACTAATAATCAAAACAATAACAGCAATTAAAAAAATAATAAGAGCAATAAAAATAATTTTAGAATACAAAAAAAACAACAATAACAATAACAAAAGCAAAAGCATCAGCAATAATAATAATAGTAGTAATAGTAGTAGTAGTAGTAGTAGTAGTAGTAGAAGTAGTAGTAGTAGTAATAATAATAGTAGTAGTAGTAATAATAATATTAAAAAAAAACGCTGGATTCAAGATTGGCTCAAAGAGTCCTGGGGAAATCTTGAATCTTGAATCTTGAATCCTGGATTCAAGATTGGCTCAAAGAGTCCTGGGGAAATCTTGAATCTTGAATCTTGAATCCTGGATTCAAGATTGGCTCAAAGAGTCCTGGGGAAATCTTGAATCTTGAATCTTGAATCCTGGATTCAAGATTGGCTCAAAGAGTCCTGGGGAAATCTTGAATCTTGAATCTTGAATCCGGTCCTGGGATTCAAGATTGGAATCTTGAATCTTGAATCTTGAATCCTGGATTCAAGATTGGCTCAAAGAGTCCTGGGGAAATCTTGAATCTTGAATCTTGAATCCTGGATTCAAGATTGGCTCAAAGAGTCCTGGGGAAATCTTGAATCTTGAATCTTGAATCCTGGATTCAAGATTGGCTCAAAGAGTCCTGGGGAAATCTTGAATCTTGAATCTTGAATCCGGTCCTGGGATTCAAGATTGGAATCTTGAATCTTGAATCTTGAATCCTGGATTCAAGATTGGCTCAAAGAGTCCTGGGGAAATCTTGAATCTTGAATCTTGAATCCTGGATTCAAGATTGGCTCAAAGAGTCCTGGGGAAATCTTGAATCTTGAATCTTGAATCCTGGATTCAAGATTGGCTCAAAGAGTCCTGGGGAAATCTTGAATCTTGAATCTTGAATCCTGGATTCAAGATTGGCTCAAAGAGTCCTGGGGAAATCTTGAATCTTGAATCTTGAATCCTGGATTCAAGATTGGCTCAAAGAGTCCTGGGGAAATCTTGAATCTTGAATCTTGAATCCTGGATTCAAGATTGGCTCAAAGAGTCCTGGGGAAATCTTGAATCTTGAATCTTGAATCCTGGATTCAAGATTGGCTCAAAGAGTCCTGGGGAAATCTTGAATCTTGAATCTTGAATCCTGGATTCAAGATTGGCTCAAAGAGTCCTGGGGAAATCTTGAATCTTGAATCTTGAATCCAGTCCTGGGATTCAAGATTGGAATCTTGAATCTTGAATCTTGAATCCTGGATTCAAGATTGGCTCAAAGAGTCCTGGGGAAATCTTGAATCTTGAATCTTGAATCCGGTCCTGGGATTCAAGATTGGAATCTTGAATCTTGAATCTTGAATCCAGTCCTGGGATTCAAGATTGGAATCTTGAATCTTGCATCTTGAATCTGCCCAAAGTTGCCAACTTTTGGCAACTTTTCAGTCTATTAGGTAAGAACAATCGAGTTTATGTATGCTCATCAAGTAAAAAAGGTAGGTTTTGGGGGGGGGGGTGTACCATATTTATATATATATATATATTCCTGGTAATCTTCGACATTTCCATGGTGGCCAAACTACAAGTTCAAAATAATTAGGAGAAATATCTGTACATCATAGCCAATCATTTGGCTACCATCAGACAAACATTGCATGTATGCAGAAACTCCTGTAATGAGTGTAAATCCCATCAACTTAGTGTATATCTTCCCCAAAATTTCCCCAAAAACTTGTAAAACTCGCCGCTCACAACAAGCCTTTCTGTTTCTGAACTAGCAGGAAGTTTTACAACATGGTCATCTTCAATTTACAACCAGGAAGTTATCTGGCAAAGTTTCCAGGGGACGACCCATGCGACCTGGAGAAGTCACCAATGTTGCAGGCAAGAGACCTCCACCGATTCCATGTGAAACATGGGACCTTCTGCCCTTTCTTTGGCACTGTCCATGGCACTGCCCAGCCTCAAATGACAAGTCTTCCCAACCAAAGGAGAAGTGGAAAATCAAATGCTGCAGTTTGCCCCCACCTCTTCATACTGTGACCATAGTTCGGTTGGTTCAGAAACCAAATATCTAACCGGAGTTCCGCAGTTCAGGCCATGATGACGGCACTGGGATGTCGCTGGCAGCACCAGCAGCGAGCCACGTGAAGATGTGGGACGCCGCCGAACTCAGCGCTGAGAAAACCGCCCATTGAAAGGGCCGTCGGATGCCACGCCAGATCTCCACCTCACGGCCGGCAGCAGTGGCACATGAACCTCACTGTCCATGTCGGCACTGACGCATACGTGAGTAGTATACAAGTGTACAATTGCGATATTGATATCTATGTGTGTAAATATATTCCTGCCTCCCAAATACGATGCATAATCTGGTTTGCTACACCTTGACTTGTTGGAAGAAATATGGTGAATCGATTCAAAACATAATGTTTGAGTTTGAGGTTCAAGTCATCTGTAACAGTATGCACATATCCACGTATGCATGTGTACATGCATGTATGCCTGTTTGCATGTGTGCATGATTATGAAAGCACATATGTATGCGTGTATGTGTGTATGTGTGTATGTCTGTACGTACATAGGTATGCATGCATGCGGGGATGCATGTCTGTCTGTCCGCTCCTCTGTATGTATGCTGTATATATGTCTGTCGAGGGATAAGCAATGCGGCTATGTGCAACCAACAGCTCAGCAAACCTTATGTAGGTGTCCATCAATGTCACAAAAAAACACCAGTGAAACCGCTCGGCCCCTGCTGCCAAGATGCAAGGGGAAAACCTTGAGCTGAAGCCCACACGCGTGTCTCAAGGTCAAGCATGTACCTGAGAACATGCGCTATCCATGAAAGCATCGATTAAGAAATGGATCAATGGTTGATGGGCAAGAATCTGAGTTTGTCCATAAACAGTGGATCCAATAATAGCAATTACGAATAGGGAAACCATCAGGTTTGGGGGTACACCATTCTTGGACTTCATATACTGCAACAAGGTCAAAGACATCTAATCCGCAAGGGACAATACGGCACAACCTACGACAATTGCGAACGGACAACTCGCTGCAAGTCCAAAAAGCAGGATCTGACTCGCCAACAGGGCAATGGGATCGCGGTCAAAGTCCTCAGGGAAAATTCAGTAGCAAACACGGGTTATTAACATTGGTGTGCAACCAAACAATAAGATATCACCACAACAACACTGCCAAGTCAAATTGGGGACTCAGCAAACCGTAACCTTGTCGCCAGTGGTTTTACTGGTTGCTTGATAGGCATTCCCCTGTAGAATGCCGATCAACAGATCAGTTTTCACATTTGTTGATCCCGGATACGGATACGGAAGGTGTCTCTGTTCAAGTTTGCCCAAACGTTCAGAGAAGAAGACAAGAAACTACTTGCTGTGACGAACATCTAATGGTCAACCAATTCAAACATTGTGGTGTATTAACAAAAAATAGCCAATGATTGAACAACAATTTTGGCCAAAAACCTTCAAACAATAGTTCTGAGTTGACCATGAAGGTCAACTTGATAGATGGAATCCCGATTGCAAGGGATAATCGCATCCATTGCTCACTGTAGCATGTGATCGCATTGGGACCCGGTTGAAATTTCCCTCCTGCAATCATACTTGCCACTCAAAACTTTGCTCGGAAGACAAACAAAGGTTTGGGATATAAACCAATGACTGTGGAGGAACATGAACTCGCAGTGCTTGCTGATGCCTTCCGCTGATTTCAATTACTGTAATGTCAAGCATTATTGAGCACCATTTGTTCATGAATATATGCATCAGTAATGAACATTAATCTCAAACCACCAGCATCCCAGTGGCCATTATCAACGATGTTGTCGCCACCACATCATCCACAAACACAATGAACCTTCAGTTTATTTGTCATTATCAAGCATCCTTGTGCAACCACTATCAACCACTGACATCATTTTCAACCATGTTAGCTCTTGGATAAGCATCACAAAACCACCCGACGCTCCATTGACGCAACGATAACGTGGGTTGCTTTGTCAAGCTCCAACCACAACCACCATGATCACCATTATCAAGCAATTGCATACTGTTGCCTCCACCTCTTCCCACCCATCCTGGTTTTCAAAGTAATCAAGCAACCAATATCAACCACCTATATGTCAACGAGTCAACAGCTATATCAATCATTCATGATAATCACTTCTTTGAAAAACATAGGCAACCAATGGCAACCACTTCTGAATTAAGGATCGGTTACCTTTTTTATTATAGTGATAGTAACATGTTGTTATTCATGGATACAGTAATGACCAATGGCAACCATCAATGATAAAATGATCATTAATGGCTCCCACTTCTATTAAGCTATGTCTTTCATAGATTCTATCTAAGCACTTCTATTATCGAACCCATTCTTTAACCAATCATTTAACCTATCATTTAACCAATTCTTTAACCAATCATTTAACCAATTCTTCAACCAATTATGTAACCAATTATTTAACCCTTTAACCATATTTAACCAAGCTCAGCCATTTCAACGCGTTTTGTTTTACTGGGCCCAGCCATATCCTCAGCCCAGGCTCCGGGCGGCCCAGTGGCCTTGGGCCCGGCGAGGCTTCAGTGACCAAGGAGCCTCCGCAGAGCGTGCGGAGCACCTCCACACGTTGACCGTCCTGGGCGGCCAATCGTTGATGGACCCGGGATGGACCCGGGATGGTGGTGACTGGGTGTGACTGGTTGTGACTGGTAGTGCTTCAGAATGGCAAATGATGGTTGATAGATTTTGGTCATCGGCAATGGTACGTTTCAAATGGTCCACTGAGGATATACCAAGAGGTGTAGCCATCAGTGACGATACAAAAATTTGCATCAGTAAACAACTATTGTCCTGCATCATGATGATGATGATGATGATGATGATGATGACGATGATGATGATGATGATGATGATGATGATGATGATGACTATCCTTACAAATGCTGTCAAGGCATTTTTGTTACTCCTGGCTGAAAGCTTGCAAGCCTTCCACGGTCCAGTAATCAGGAAACATGAAACACAATGAGCAATACTTTGATTTTATTAGTTGATGACTAGTCCATATAGTCATGTAGCACTATACTGGTATATCACTATCAAAGTAAACCATATCTTAATATGGTTAGGTTCGCAAGTAATGACTTGTGCTGCATATGCTTTACGCATTTACAGCTGGAATTCTGCCCAGAGTCTGTAGTGGGTCGCACTGAGCAAGTGCAGTGGATGCTGTCAAGATCGAGATAGTGTCCTGGAATTCTGGAGCTGTTGCGGGGAACCGGCTGGTTCAGCA
>VSDK01006886.1:128341-157380 GCA_009767595.1 Symbiodinium kawagutii | reverse complement strand
AGAGTATCAATACGCTCACACGGTGCACATCGGCTTGTGTTCAAAACACGAAGTCATTGTCCAGCTGACGCGGTCGAAACCCCTGGTTATGGTGCGGTTGTAGGTCAGCCCTGGTCATAGCTACGGTGATTCTATGGCATTTATCCATCAGGATGGAGTATCGTCCAAAAAGCAAGTTGCCTTTATTGGGATGCCTCGACGCAGCGGCAATTCTCAGAATTCATCCATTGCTTTTGCAAATGACCACAGTCTCCGGATGAAACATCAAACTATACATTGATAGACGGAAACAATACCCCGCCCAAAATAAAAGCGACGAAAACAGGGAGACCGACTTAGTTAATGGATCCCTTGATCCAGAGTCCTGTAGTCCACGTCAACCATCCGACGAGTCATGTCAATGGCAACATGATAGAACAGTTGGAAGCACAGCGCTGCTTGACGCTGTTGGATTTCCAGAAATTTCGGAGGTTGAAAAATTGTCTGTTCAGCCACTAGTATGTCCAAAAATGATGGTCCAAAAAACTCCACATTTGGCATAATGCGTATGGTGAAGTAATCATCACTTGTGATGGTTTGATGACCGGCTATGGTCTTTTACTGTGCATAGTGGTTTGCCACTGGCCATGTGGTTTGCCACCGCCCACTGATCTGCAGTCTTTCTGTCTCTGAAGCTCTCAATTACTATGAAGGACTTTGATTTTTTGCTGATGGTCATGGCTGCACAAGAAATCTCTTTGGCTACAACTGATCTGCATCATAGCTGGCTGACAAGTGTGGTGATGGGTGAACTGGTGAACTAAGCACAATCAACCCATCAAGCATTGATGACAACATGGTACCCCAAGAAATTCACAATGGTAAAGCTCATGTGAAGAGATACCACCCCACCAAAGTGGGTCCGACAGCATCCAACTCTTTGGTATTCGCGAAGGCATCGTCAATGACCTGCAGCAAAGCGCAAGCACGGCCAGGAGATGTATTGGACCCCTCCAGTTGTAAGTTGGTTTACAAGCAATTTGATCTATCAACTACTAGTTACTCTAGTCATATGCCGACTTTGCTGACTAGGGTACCCACCTTGTGTGTGTGTGTTTGGACGTGCATTTCTTGATGTACACAGCATGCACATGCATGCACACCGATTTAGTGGAAGTGACTCGATTGGGCTGCAGACCGATGCTTTGTTCGTGACCGAGCCCGCCATATAAAGCCATCTTCAAACCAAAAACAAAAGAGTGAAGACACATCATCACTGATATTGACATTTTTGACAAAGCATGCTGCAAACCGTCCAAAACCATGCTCACACAAGTCATTGGTCAGTCCTTGCGGGTTGATTTGTGATGTTCAACCATTCTTAGAACTGTTGTTTTTGTCTGCCATGTTTAGAAGCGGTTCACCGTTGCTACGTATTACTAATCATGTCGATTGGAGATCCATAATGATAAACCCTCCATATTGGATGCGACCAGTAAATTACCGGCAACATAAGCCATTAGTAGTGCTTGATTGATTAACGTTGATGAACAGCTCAAGCTCCGATTTTGATTTTTACTCACTAAGTAGTATACAATCATAATACAATAACTACTCATCATTAACTATACCTCAAAAACATCACTAGCTATCATTATCGAAAATAATTAGCATCTATAAACCATCATCACAGCCACTGATTGATATGGACCCACCACTCGCCCCAGCCTCTCGCATTCGGCTACAGAAGACCTGCAAGTGCCAGCTTCGACCCTGTGTAGTGCTTTCGGTCCTGGGAGTGTGGCGCTGCCATGATGATTGACGACTGCAGACTGGTTGCTATCCTGCCTTAGCTATTATTAGCTTACCAGCTATATAATCATCAACCCGCGGCAAATAGTAGGTATAAGGATGCTTAATGATGGTTCGTGATAGTTCATCACTAGCGATGGTCATTAGTCACAATGGTTCGGTGCGCAATTCATGTCGTAGTGATGGTTGATTGATGCCAAATGGATCTGAACTGCATCTTAAATTTGTTGATCATGGTTGAGAACTTAGGAAATGTATCCCTCCACTAAAACTCCAAGCGCCATTCTGGGGACACCCAAATTATACAACATGTGCGGCGGTTTGGCAGATGACTTGTGGTTTCTTCCAAAATGAGCTGCCAAACTCATGTTTTTGTCTGAGCTCGATCTCTATTCGAAAATACGACGTTAACGCTCCAACTTCTTTTGCTAAAATTTGCCATGCCCACAGGCAAACATCAGGAGAGAATGGCTTTGCCTCCAATCATTTCATGTATGCTATGGGTTCCCTGGATTCCTTCTCCGTTCCGCAATGTGGCAACAATCGTCTTGATTTCTTGTAGAAATGCTGGGTCACAGAAGGTCTACATTTCCATTAGACTGCAGAAAGCATCGCTGGGAAACACCAATGTTGCAATGGATTCCTTTGAACATGCAAAATTCAAAGGCTTTGACGTCAGCCATTTTCTAGAGGAAATGGCACTGAGAATTCACCATCAGTTTGGTGGTCGCGAACTCGTGTCAAATGTTTTCTACCTATCTCGAGCGTGTGATGATTGTTAACAAGACTTCAGAAAGATGGCTGGGATCCAACAGGTTCATTGCTGCTAGGGTCTGAACATCATATGGCAGTATCAATTTCATGCTACCCGTTTGGCTGGTGGTTATACAGGTGTCAGGCACTGAGCCCCGCCACATCCACGTGAACATCTGATTAATCAGTTCGCGGCCAACAATCTGGGTGTCAAGATAGGGGTTTTCCCAAATCATCCAATGTGAGTCATTTATAATTAACATAATTATCACAACTATCCTTTAAAATTTGATTTGAGTTAATGATTATTCAACCATCATTTCCTAATCCATTAACCATCCGTTTTGAGAACCCCGGAGCTGACTCACTCCATCTGGGCCTCAGAGTCCTGGTGTCTCGCCCCCGATTGCAGCCCTAGGTGCTCTCCCGACACGTGGATCGTCGACCGAAGACGAGGTGGACGGGATGGGATTGCGGCGGAGTCCTGGACGGGATGGGATCAGCAGGGTTTGGTGTAGAGATGTGTAGAGATGTGTAGAGTCAGAGTCTAGACCAAGATCTGAAACAACCATCAAATATCCTTTAAACCAGATCTGAAAGAAGTCTCTGAAACAAGTCCAGTTTTTGTTACCAAAGAATCTGAAATCTGAAGGTCAGTAACAAAAAGAACAGACTCGTGGACAGCGACAGCGATCCAAACAAACGATGGTGGCAATGCCAAAACAAATGGCGCCCTAATCAAGGACACCCAGCGGGCACTCCAAACTTTGCCTACACTTTTCTCGCAACAGTGTGGTTTAGCAGGACATGTACATTAAGGTATGGACGATTCCATGCGATGACAGCAATCTATGCATGAATAAATTTGGCAGTTTCAGCTCAGTAGAACCAACGCTCAGTTGAGAGAAAGCAAAGGCGCAGCTCAGTCCAAAGGAGTTGCTTAATAATGTGAGCTGCAAACCAAAGTGGTGGTATTTGACCCCCCAAATGTATTGAGACCTTTTGCGGATGCGGTTGACTTGTTTCTGATACACTACGCTTGGTCTTGTACCGTTGTCTTCTCGACCAATAAAGCATCCATATTAAGTAACATTGGATGAAAAGATTGTGCTGTGTGCGTAAATCAACAACAGGCTTCCACTACTTCATGGTACATGCCAGTTTGCAGTGTTGAGCATAGTTTGGTTCTCACTATAATGTGCTATCTCATCAGAGGAAAATCAATCATGATAAACCAGTTATATTTGGAGGTGAATCAAATGCTATTTCTGGAAGAAGTGGGGAGAGTAGTGGATTGCTTTGTCATCAGAATCAATGATCTTCGATGATTGGCGTTCCTACTGCAACTGAGCTACGAGTACCCCGCTTATATACACCTCCTGACAGTACGCGCAAACAAGACATTTGACTTCGCATACATTAATCAGCAATCATTGATCATTGTGGTGAACCACAAGTGACCGTCATGACTGTAGACCATTCCTCAAACAAACAAATCAGAATATTACCATTGCCAACCCAAAACAATGATCTAAATATGCTCTATACTGCGGTCACTTATCTCAATCATCACAAAAACCATATTATTAATCCATTGGGCAGCATTTAGTTTGTATTATCCATTATCGACAAAGCAAACAAATATCTATACCGGTTCGATTAGTATTCAATATCCATCATGATTATCACATACCAGTTAAATACACTTAGGCATGGTACACAATCTATCAATCATTTGTTAAATTAACAGATCATGCTTCTTCATGGCGTATATGCAATCATTGTTAGTCTATGTGTCATAATATCATCGCATGGTCACATGATCCAACCGTGACTCGTCGTTAACAAACCACTCCATAGATCTCCGATTTTGTCTGCAGCTCAGCCACAGCCGAACTCCGATTGACCGTGACCTCCGCATCTAATTGCAGGCCACGGAAAACTCCAATGATCGGCCGTGAAATCAACAAGCTTATGGGGCTTATGGATGTAAGTGGATTGTCATTGATTCATGGAAAGTCGATGACTGTTGATTCTTCATGATTTATAATGACATGAGCAATATAACAAGATATCTCACATAATTGGCTCAACTATAGACAATAACATGGATTGCATTTAATGATTTTAGCTGATTGGTATTGATTGATTGTGTGTGATTTACTATGAATCAATGCGTTATGTTAATGATAGTTATGTAGAGCAACCAGCAATTTCGGCAAACGCCCACTGTGGACAGGACCATGGGAATCTGTTTTCTCTCTACAATATTTATTTCCACGCAGGGAGAATGAAGAGAAGTTTCTCCAAATCAAATGGCCAGTCTTAGTTGGCAAGTTGTCTATCAATGGATCGGGGGGCAACTTCACGCCGAAAAAGATGCAAAACGCACGACGGCACCCATCAACAAAAAAGTGATAAAGTGGGAAGAAAAGTAAAGAAAGTGAAGCTTCCACCTGGATCCATAGTGATCCATAAACAAGTGAAGCTTCCACCTGGATAGGAAAGCTTGCAAAACCAAGCATTGGAGAACCCAAAATCCCACCACGCAGGGCTCAACCATCGCCATGATCAACCGTCCTGACAAGGTGAGCCCAGAAACCCAACAGAAATCCAGCTCTCCACAAGTGGGCCGGTCCGTACACATGAAGTGAAACAACTAGTGAGAACAAAAAATAAACAACTTCAGTACACTCTTCTCGGACATCCAATGTTGTTCATTTTACAATTGCTTGGAATCTGCGAACTGACGGTAAAGGTAAAGGGATGGTGATTTCAATCCACTCATCAATCTACCCCACACATCCCCGCACAATATTGTTTGCATGTAAGCAGTAACCACATGACAAGCTGCACAAGCCACCTACAACAAACATATTTGAATAGGTGGGGCTATGATTATTTGTCAATGCACATACACTTATTGCATACAATAACACACATACAGCACCTAATTATCAAGCATAACAACCCTTGTCATAATCAGTACTTGGCAGTCACCTTCTCACCTATCCGCAGTGGTACCTGCTGGTTTAGGTTCCAGCTGTACAGTACTGATTTGGTACTTGCCTGGGTAAAGGTTGCCTTCACATATTGGTGACAATCTGGCGATTTGCAAACCAACAGGACTGATGCCGAAGCAACAGTATTGAGGCATACAGCTTAGATGGTTCTATCAAGTGACAGTGACAGGTGTATGTATATGTTTTCACTGTTCGCGTCCATATTTGATATTGATCTTGTGTGGACCAGGGTTATACATGGATCAAAACGCTTATAAAACGATTGGTACCCATATCAACAGGAAGGATCACAATGCTTGGAAAACGTTTGGATTGCCAGGTGATGAAATTCAAACTGCTCAAAACTGCGCCTCGCACTGCTTCTTGGCAGGGTCCCACTGTGAGTCTTCATCATCGAACAGCGGCCGGAGTCCCAGGGAAAAGGAGGCGGATGAATTTTGAACCTGCAAGGGTTCAGGTGTGAATTCGCAGCTTCCAAATCCAACCAACTCACCAAAGAACAAATTACATTGGTTGTTTCACTCTATTCTCAATGATATCATCTTCATTCATCTTCTTCTTAAAAATGCACAATTAAAACTCCCACAGTTAATTCTTAATTTTATTCTTGTTAATTAAGAATTCATACCCCCAACTAGACGCTGAAATTTCTCACGCCGGTGGTCCAGTGCCGTTGAGGAGCACTGCCCTGCCACACCGTCTCCTCTGAGAAGTCGGTGGACGCAAAGGCCATCGCCCGCCACTGCTCGGACATGGGCACCGGCAATGGGATGCCTCCGACAGTGACCCGAACCGGGGATCCACCGGGAGACTTGGAACACCACCTGCTAGAAAGGATAAATATGAAGAATGTTAGTGATATTGATGTCACTAGGACACTTAAGCCAATATCACTTATATGTCTCATGTTCCATGAGACATTTAGGAAAAACCATGAAAAACCCAACATTCGCAAACATTCTGCCAGTTGTCTCAACGGTTTTCGAAGTCCTTCAAACGGTACCGCAACTGCGTCGCCTGTCTGCACTGGTCCAGGGTTGCGCCAACGAAGCTGACCGGGTCCAGGACATGTCGATTCATCGATGCGACAGGGACAGCTGAGAGATGATGCCATAGCTTCCTGTGGGCCCCAAGGGATGGTGCAGGCCTGGGAGTTGTTGCTTTCTTTCAATAAGCAACTGCAAGTGTAACTTGGGCAAAAGTAAGCATGTGTATGCATAGAATATATGATATGATATTAAATTCCAACATACGATGTTATGTTATACTATATATTATATTATGTCACATTGATTTTTTTTGTATTGTATCAAATCATAATATATCATGTTATATACTATTCAATAATATATCGAATTATACTATATAATACCAATTAATCATTGTATCTTACCGAACTAAAACATATATATATATAATACTAAAACATGTCATATATTATATTATGTTAAGCTATATTACGTCATATTATATAAAATCACACCTCATATTATATCAGAACATATTATATCATATTGTACAATATCATATCAAACACAATCATACTATATTAAATCATCTTGTATTGTATTGAATTAAATTATATCTTATAGTTGTATGTAAATCAATGTAAATATATACAGTACGTATATATTATTTGGCACTGATGATGGACATGTCTGGGATCAGCAAGAATGCATAGGACAAAAACATGCAGTGAATGTCCGTCAACAAGCTTGCCTGACATGAGTAATCACAAAGGGAGAACCCAGCATAACGGGAATAACGGAGAATGTACGCTGCAATGGTGTAATGTACAAGAAAATCAAAAACATGACAATGTAAGATGTGACCAACAGTTCTGAAACTAAGACATGAGTGTTCCTGGTGATTGTTAAACCACTGGTTAAGATATCAATGCTGGTTAATTGGCTTATTGATGGTTACTACATGTTACTACTGCAATTGCTTGCTTATTCATGATCATGATGTTTCGATATGCAGCCAATATGACGGAGGCATCAATGGCAATGAAATTGAAGCCTTCCCAAGCGCCAAATGTTTTGTTCATATCTCTCAGTAAAATACATCCGATCGAACCCCCCTTGATTCCCCAGTAAAATATGGCATCTTTAAAGGACCGTTGATGCTTTGCCTCTGTGAGTGGATGCGACCAGGGAACAGCAACTTCCGAATACTTCGCATCCAACAGCAATCGGACGCTTGCCTGAGCCAAGGCTCAGAATGTCTTCTTGTTGCTGTTGTTCTGGTCACACTCCATGGATCTATTGAACGGAAAGAGTCAGAGTACATTGCTGCCCGTGTACATCCCAATAACATCAATTACGCTAAACTCCCTGATTTCTGTACTCCCAAAGTTGGTGAAACCAATCACAAGGGCTGAAAAAGCAGTTGCTGGATGAACCCGTCAGAACTTGGCCCTTACCATCGCGGGGATTCGAGGGGTACTTTCTCAGCAATGAATGAACCATTTTTCTGTCACCAAGCATTTGTTGGGGTCCTAATTCAAAACAAACCCAACTGGAAAAAGAATCTTGGGATTTGATTTGCCGGAAAAATCATTGGTATCTAATCAGTTGCGCTGCGTCAGTTGTTGATTGCGGTCCCGCCATTCAATCTTAATTAAGCATTTATCGAGCCGACACAACCAAAGCCAGAGCATGTGACTGGAACATAATTTAATCCAAATATATCCCGAAGTAGATGTAGTTCAAGCATTTCCAAAGAGTCAACAGTGGGAGCAGATCCGCGAAATATGAATGAACAATTTCCACATGACTAATCCTACCAGGTACAATTTTCCAAATAATCAATAAATCAAATAGGGCTAACCAAAAAATAAGGAAACACAAGGAAAATGATCAAGAATGCACTATTTCCAACACCAGTGCTGACTGGTTCTACTGGTTGGAAAGACCCAAGCTGCTAGCCAATGCTTGGGCTGTCCCCCCTGCAATGAATAGAGATGAACAATGATTTATCAGTCCATCATATTGTTTCACCAGTCCTTAGCTAATGATAAGTGCTCGGCGGTTTCACCCCCTATGAAAAACATGTGTTCATCATTCAACCATGCCATATACAAAGAAACGTAAACAATAAACTAGATTATGTTACACATATTGTGTGAACCAGTCCATGATTAACATTGATCCCTCGCTGTCTCCATTGTCATTGACCACCGGCTGAGCATAATTATCTCCCTTAATCACCAGTAACTATCAGCTGCTCAATGCCAACCCTGCTGCAATGTCTTGATATCTCGTCTCCTCGATCCAAGTGGGCGCTAGGCTGCCGAATTCCTCATCCTCGTCTCGTCGATGACGGGTTCGCAACCTGTCCAGCGGCAAGGATCGAGGCAAAAGCCTCAGCGTCACACACGTGAAGAGGGGACGGTTGGATCTCAGAAATACCGAAGATCGAAACATTGCGTGAATAGCCCTTTTTGAGCAGTGGAAAATCCGTTACTTCAGCTCAAGAAGCCTTGGAATGCCATTATGTATATAGATTCCATGAATATGAAGATGAATGCATTTATCTTTTTACTGCTACCTTCTTGCCCACGATCCCACGGGACATATGAATGCATTTATACAAACTAGCAACCTTTGTTTGAGACAATTTTTGATGATGGCAATGCCCTTAGGTCCCTCAAGCAATGCCTCAACAAATGTGAAATAAAGATAAATAAAGTATTTTGAAGTGCTCATTGCCTTGCCGCACCTTGCTTAAGAAGAGTCATCCAGCAGGTACCCTGTACCCCAGCTGGTTCACATCCCCAGCCACCAATCAATCGTCCACTTGTTTTCTGATCCATAGCCACATGATACTTTTCTGGTTGGTGGTTTCAATCCATTCTGAAAATAAGAGTCAATAATCTCAAATATTGAGGAACATGAAAACAATTCAAAACCACCAGCTAGTTTTTGATGCATGTGAAGTTGGTATCAAAATCGAGAACGCTGCATGTGAGTTGGTATCAAAATTGCAGAGTTCTCGATCATTCTCGATCTATGGATCGTGCCATGATAAGTTGTTACTCAGCAACGCTGCTGAATCGTCAGCCCAGCTTATGAATCGCAACGGGTTTTCGCAGTTTGCTGCTGATGAACACATCATTGTTGTAGTCATGTTCAAACATGAGTTTTTTCATGTATGCTTCAGTGTGCAGCTGGAGTTGTAGCTGGGATGCTAACTAGCCCCTAACTTGCCTGGCTCAGAACTATATCATGACCATTGTTGATGACCACCAAGTAGCGATGCGCAGTCAGCACCTGGTCAGATCCCAACTGAGTTTGTTGGTGCTCAAAAACCGAGAAACTCCAGTAGTTTGGAGCCGTTCACTTCAAGGCCTCAGCCAAGCACCCAGCTGCCCTTAAGCATTGGCTGGTGCTTCGATGTGCTTAGTACATGACGGCGGTGGGTGATATGAAGTGATATGGACGTGATAGGGCTAATAGCCATATATGTATACAGAGATATGTAGACATGTTATTTGCTTCGTACTACACGAGAACAAATGGAACAACTCTGCCTGGTTCAAAAGAGTAGCTGAGAGTCAAGTCAATCAGTGTCAGCAATAAAGATCGCTGCGGAGCAAAGTCATCCCGAAACAAATACAATACCATGAATTGCGTCCGACTGATATTTCCTCCACCCCAAGCTCATCATGGACATCAGGATTCACATCTTCAACTTGCATGATTCTAGGGGGCAAGGGTCTGCATTGAGGGATGCCATGTTGTTCCAAGTGTTTGTCCTACCGCTATATAGCTATATCAAGCAATGGATATGCACGATTGAGCAATTGTTTGTGGTTTAAAACTTAGTCCCAACGGTGGTTCTAAGTTATAGGGGGTAATGACGGCTGTGATATGATAGTTCATACAGTGATTTGTAACTAGATTTTCCCACTTCATTGATTGGAATGAAACATAGCAGAATAATCTAGTCCCATATCAACAATAGATATATATATATAAACTATGTCTGTCATATATTTCTGTTGGAACAAATGCAAAGAAACAACTTCAAAAACTGGCTACTACTAAACGATAAAGATGCCAAGTGATCAAATTTCAAGAGGATTGACAATCAGAAACCATTCATTTTGGGTATCCCCGATGACTCGAAAGAAAAACAACAGGCAATAAAGTCCTGCTTTGATGCTCTGATTTGGGGACTTGTCGGCATTCAACTAAAGGTATGGATCATCATATATAAGTTTGGTTTGTGTTTACACGTTACGGTTGGCAAACAAGTAAAGAACATTCACCGAAGCTGTGGGAAACATTCACCAAACTTTCCACAACTGCAAGGATGCATGAAATCCTCTCTGCAACTCGCCGACATTGTGAGGTAATGAAAGTGGAATCGTAAACCACCAAAGGATGGGTAAACCTGCTACCAGCGAACGCGAACAGCGAAACACATATACTGGGGAAGTCTTAGACAGTTGCCCTGTAATGACCACGTGTAGCCAAAGAACAACGGATCCTTCAACCGTACGAACTGTCATTGATACGACCTGGTCTAAGCAGGCTCCCATGAGAATGTCTCCGCTGAACTCTGAACATCCATGGGTCTTTGCCGCTGAAATCAGATTTCTGGGTTGCTTGGTAGCTTGGATTGGTCACCGTTAGTTACCATTGGTTCTCATTGTTCCAACACAAACAAACCACTATGAATCACGAACAAATCCACAACACAACCTTTCTACGCACGACTTCATGAACCATAATCATAAAGCATATCAATCACCACCATCACCATAGAAAGGATGGCTCTGCTGTTGTAAATCCCAACAAACTCACCGGGTCTTCGTGACGCAACGAGACATGTTGTCCCGACGCCGGGAGGCTGATCCAACCAACGTCTGGCCCGGCGCCAAAGAGCTTCTGATAGTACAAACCTCGTGAGATCTCAGCGCTGCGAGGAACAGAGGCTGCGAGGCTGCTGGTGGGTGCGAACAGCCACCCCGTCATGAAGAATATGCGCAAGTCAACCGACCATAGCTGTTGTTTGGGAAAATCATCAACATTTTTAAACCACCAACCAGATTGATGGATAGGATTGATAGGATAGATAGGATTGATAGGATAGATAGATAGGATTGATAGGATTGATAGGATCGATAGATAGACAGATAGGTAATGATAGGTAGATAGTGCACATTTGCAAAAAAAAAGAAGACATGCGCATACACATTATGGACCCTAGACACGAATACCCAATCTTGATTGATATGGCAACAATAAGTTTTAGATGATCGTAAACAAGCAGTCAAATAAACCTTGAGGATCACCAAACGCGGGCAAGACAACGGCGTCCTAATCACTGATGTGTGTAAATTCGCACGGAGGCAGCCTCCATGGTGTGTTAATTGAGAGTTTTCCCAATTGATTCAATGGATGTACCCATACAATCAACATGGCAAAAACTGACGAAACTCATGTAGTGTGTACAAAATGGTAGATTGTTTTTTTGACACTTGGATACAATTGGCATGTGGGCCTGCCATCGCACATAACTACAGCGCAATTGTGAAATGTAGCAGCATGGCATCTGAGCCAGAAAAAAACAGCACCAAGCAAGGAAAACAACAACAATAACGAAGAAGAAGAAGAAGAAGAAGAAGAAAGAAAAAGAAAATGAAGAAGGTCATTAGCAACAAGCAAAAAGTGGAACAGCCACAAAAACCACCCACAACTAGTAACTTCAAAATGTTCCACTACCGTTCAAACGTTAAGCAACCACAGCCATCCACAGGTCGTTCAGAGTGCACCGGTATCCAAGGGACGATCGCAGGAGTTCACTCCAATGAGTTTCTCCTCCTCGGACCGACTGCACTTTGAAACCCCGCACCTTCTGGCAATGTGAACAATCCCAATACCGATGGATTCAATTTTGATTGATATCTCAATATTTTCAATATTCATGCTGATATAATATAACATTGTATCAATATCAAGGTTGAATTGTCCATGATAAGTTTGATTGTAGCAATGTCAAGCACATCTCGTATGTACAAGATGGCTAAATGGACAACTCACCAAACCAAAAGGGAGGGTGAAACCAACAGTCAACTGGGCAAGAACAAATCCAATGATGTGTCTTGATGAACCACTGGCACAAGTGTCTGTGAATGAGTTCGCACTGGCACAAACCACACATACGCGGAGAGACCACTTGTGGCATCTTCTCATGCTCCCGTTCTCCGATCTTCACTGTGCTGCACGGCTGAAGTCTCCAAAGTCGAGTAGCATCTAAATCTGGGATCAGCAGTGGCTAGTGCTTAAATCAAACAGTAGTTGATGGTTGATACGTGATGATAATACGTGTAATGAATAGCCACCAGCTGTGGCACAGGTGGTACTACGAATCTGTCGCCTCCACAACGGCTCCGGTGGCCAAACGATCTGCGTAGGCTTTGGCAGTCAACTCTGGTCCTGGCGACTCGCCGCGGCGAGGGAGTCACTGGTCGCGGGTAGATTTCGATACAGGCTACGCTATGCTACGTTGGTACAAATGAAACTAACAATTCCTTGGGCCGGTCCGTGATTGATCCCCTGGAAAAGAATTTGGAATGGACACAAAAAAAATATCGGCTGGTACTTGGCAGTGGACAATCCACCATTTTGGCAATGTGGCAATGGAAGACCCTGGGAAATCAGCAGTTGTGGTGGATCTCAATTGCCATGTTGGTTTACCAAAGGGTACTGACACTTGTATATATGTATGTATATATATATATTATATAAAAACATATCAATATATCTATGATCTCACCATCATGTACCATCCTACATCCATGTACATTGCATTTGACTATCTAACACCCACAGGATTGTCCCACCGGGAAGGAAGCCACTACCAGTGTTCTGATCCAGAGCTCAGAACTGCTGAGCTTTCAGCACCTTGTATGTACCCACGAAGTCCAGTGCTTGAAGATACTTGAAATCATGGTTTTTCTGGGTTGATCAAGAATGAGTTTATATAGTGGATAGTGATGGTTAATGATGGTGAATCAACCCTGATATTCTTGAAGATACGAATTTGTGACCACAAAAGGTACTGAAATTAGTGATACATTCCATCACAGTGGAATGCTGTATCTAGTATTCCAATACTAGCTTCAAATACTAATGGTAACAAGTTTCCAATGATCGACCACACTTAGTGCTACTACGAGCTGCCGGATGGATATCAACAGTTACAATTGGCTGGTGATTCATCACAATCTATCCGAAACATGGGAGGTATTCAACTGTTAGTCTACCAAACTTGGACGCCACTTCCAGGGTACCCAGCCGGACCCAGGAGATCCCTGGCTCGCCAGGTCACCTGCCTTGTCGTACGAGAAGTCCTCCGGAGCCTCCTTTGCCGCCCACCACTTTCCAGCGCCGCCGCATCCATGTCAGCCCGCCGTTGCACAGCCACCCCGAACTCAAAAGGGATTTGATGGCTTTGTTTGCTGAGACTGAGTCAATGAAGCGATGTTGAACTGCGGAAAACGAAAGTGAAATTGTCACTTTCATATGATTTGATCTGTAGTTTACTGTGTCACTCGGAAATGTACGCGTGGTTCTACATGTGGAGACCTCTCAAATGGACCTTGTCCAACTTCTTGGTAGAGGGCTGGAGATCTCGTCATCACCCGCTCACCCTGCGATTCCTACCAAGTTTGGTGAAAAGGGGAGCAGTAGTTGCATATGATACATACATAATACATATTGAAATTTGAAATATATGCAATTGTCCACATTTGTATTTACATGAATATATACTCATGTGTCATATTTGATAGGTGGTCTAGTGAGTTTATAGTCAGCCAAGAACAATTGTGGTGCCAGCACTTTGTCAGCTCTCGTCAGCTTCCGCTGGGATGCCCTGCCCGGTCGACCGAACCTCGTTGCTCCGGTGCGGACCCATTGTTGTGACAAGCTTTACGCCATTTCGTCATTTGACAGTGAGAGTTGATTGAGGGTTGGTTCATAGGGGGTTGTCCATAAGTGTTGGTACCCCCCAATGTGCTCATTTATCATGTGGAAACCACCAATTCTAGGGCTTTAGGGAGGTACACCATTTATGGACAAATCCATACCGTCAACAATCAATCTGCAATTTGCTAATATGCTCTGGTTGATTGAGAACATTATCATATGACAACCACTATCTAGTCCACTTGCCATCACTAACGGTGAGAAGTGCTGGTTAGACTCAGCAACTACCATATATGGCTGAATCAGCATTGATCCATAACCTGAAACTCTTTCAACCATAGTTATATAAGTAGTCCGTGAATATGTGCTTATAACTTACAGTTTTTCGCTTAGCTATAGTAGTCCCAATTCAACAAACAAATATATTCCTTTCCTGGTAGGGAACATGACGCCCCCTCTGCACAGAACCCAACAATCTCAGGGTGGGTCCTGCAACAATGGTACCGCTTCTACAACTCCGGTAGATTCTAGGGGAGACTCCCCCGGTTACGTCCGTCAACAGTTTCCTCCTTGATCTTCCAGATCGGGTTGAGTGGGTTCTTACCAGCACTAATGTGGTCATGCTCATGGTTCATAAGCGGCCTTGACATGGTGAGATGCGCTCCATCTTTGGATTGTGAGTGGTGCTCAATAGGATTCCTCATGTTTTCATGTGCTTTCATGCCAGTCACCAAGGCAGCTAGAACAGAATCATCCGAACACAATCAT
The DNA here is from genome assembly GCA_009767595.1 of Symbiodinium kawagutii. Lineage (NCBI taxonomy): Eukaryota > Dinophyceae > Suessiales > Symbiodiniaceae > Symbiodinium > Symbiodinium kawagutii. Next base: position 142,103 of record VSDK01006886.1, on the reverse strand, counting down.
CCATTTTATTTGTTCCAAAGAATTTGCGCTTGGAGCTTGACTAAAAGTGGGTCAATTGACCCATCAGCGAATCGTATCAATCCGATCATGAAGAACCCCATATGTTGCTCTTTCTAGAAGGGATATGGAAATATCAGCTGTGGCAGGCAAATCAATGGTGGATTCCTTGCTCAACTATCTACAGCTGGTTTGATGAGGGACACAGTACCCATGAATCAGCCCATATCCACACCCTTCATATCCCTTCGTCTTCGCGTAGCAACATCCTCCATTTTTCAGGGTGACAAGCAGTGGATCTGGTCCGAACTCCGGGCTTCGCCCTGAAGTGTATTTCAAAATCAAACACATTGACAGCAAGAAACCAGGGATGATCCTTCATAGTGAGGTTGGAGGTTAGTTGCACCATCCCGTTCAGAGTGTTGCTGAATTCAATCACCATCCCCAGGTATGGTTGAAATCGAAGCACATGTGAAACAACAATCAACCAACCAATAGTGAGTCTGATATGGCTCACATCACTGATGCACTACGACCAATAGCCTGCCAAACCCACATCATCAAATTAAATCAACAAATCAACAAACAATTGCTAATGACATATCATAGGGTAAGCACGACTACAAGCCATATATTGAACAAATCTGAGCCAACAACAACTCTTATCATCAATCATCCTCATCAGGCATCATTCACCAGCTTCACAATGGTCAACCTTCTTTGATCAGGATGCGCCATGATTCAGAAGCTCACAAGCATGAAACATCAGCTATGGTTAGTCATTGGAGATCCTTCCGCCATTCGCAAGAGTCAACCATCATCAAACATCGCCTATATAAAGCCACCAATTGACAGTCAAACATCATTAAAATTCAAGTATGGTATGGAACCATGAATGCACCACTAAGCAATCATTTGACTAAACATCAACCAAAGAGCAAGCACTTGACCACAATAAAACATCGACCATTTACTGTAACCATCGATTACTATCACCATTGGCCATCGGGTCAACTACATAACCATCCAATCAAACCATCACGAAATGTGCACTGCACCAACTACTCCAACACCATTAGCTATCACTCAGCACCAACTACTCCAACATCAATTCAACACTAAACCATCATCGAACATCAATTATTCAACCACCAAGTCAACATGAAACGATCACTAAGCGTCGTTTGAAAATGATAAGCATCCATTCACTGTTAGACCACAGTCAAAGAGTAACTATGTTCAACCATAAAACATATCACTGGAAACCTCCAACATCAGCTAGGAAAAACATCAACCAATAACCACATTCAACATCAATCTTTACTTAGCAAATTAACCACCATTAATCATCATTAGTCACTTTGACCATTGGGGGTTTATTCCTTTGTCAACCAACAGGATCCAAGGAACTCTTGCCGAAGGCCAAAAATATTGCGCCGTGCAGGTAAGGGTGGACTAGACCACAGTGCCAGGGTAGCAACCCTTGAAAGAGCGAGGGGGTTAGCATGACAATCCCATGACAATCCCTTGCATCCTGATTGGTAGAAACTTCTAAACATGTCAAGTATCTTATGGGATGGGTCATTGTCATTGTAATCAATTATTGTTAGTCAATGATGTTGAAACCGTGATGCCCGAGAAAATGACATGTGCATAAAAAAGGCAGAACCAACAGCCTCATGAAGCACCGCAAGCCACATGACCCGTAGTCGTCAGCAGTTGAAGGATGTCCTACTGAGGTTCCAGACTCTGTTAGTGGCTACAGTGTGTATCAGCAATATGGATCAATGTGGGTTATCTGATTGGATCTTGTTGGCAATCAATACATTGTGATGCCTTCCCCATTCAAACCATGAGTTTCTAAGTGATCTAAGTGGATGCTCTTTGTTAGGTGACTAGGGCATAAGACTTCAACTGCCAGGTCCAGTTCACCAACACTGCCGATTTTTGCAGCCATTGGCTGCGAAGGAAAACTTTTACATGTTCTCTGGCTAGTCACCAGTTCTTGATGACTGCCGCAGGAGAGGCTTGCAACTCCCAGAGATTGCATGGCCTTCGGGACACTGTGACATTTGGCTAATTTCAAGGTAGCCAGAAAGACTAAAACCCTCAAGGCTCCCTGTTTTTAGATGGTTATTACATGTGTGTTTATCTGTTTATGTATTTCTATGTATTAACTGTGTTAATTCTTAATTGGACAGTATTTCAATGTTTTCTTCTCCCTGTTCGACCTTGTTGCGATAAGCAAGGCCATCAGCCTCCCGCACACGAGACACGTCACGTGAGCTCCAGCTTTGCTTCGGTGGATAAACCAACACTGTGCCGAGGTGTTCATCTGCGACGTTAGTGCTTCATTAGTTGATGCTTCTGATTAATGGACAAAAACAACCAAGAGGAGACATAAGCCGTTCAAGTGGGCTTATAATTTCACCCCCAACAATAGCATGGATGGTAGCCTGCAGCTCTGAACCTTGTGCCAGTGGCTAACCATCAAGAAGTCCCACCTTCTTTTTGTGTTTCGATAATCGTGAAGATCAATTTCCAACTTCCACGGGCCCATTACACTGAGCCTCTCACCGAATCAGTCGTACATACAAAAGAAACAACAAACTGCAAACATACCCAGCGACAAATCACAGACAATGGCTCAAGGAATGCAATGACCAATTTAAGCGTTCTTTTGTTGCGTCGCCCTGCGAAGTCAGGTGTGTTTACAATCAATTTTGGATGCTTGGAAACTCATGGTGAACCACATCTGGTGGTCAATTCTGATGGCAATTGGCTGGGGATTCCTTCACCGCGGATCGGCCAAGTGTTGATACTCTCAAAAAGTACACCATGTGATATAAACGATGTTACTATTGAGATCTATTGAGAAACTATATGATGTGCAAAGTTCTATCAAATATTGTTCTGGGATGTTCTTGGTATATTTTCTGTAGCGGACTCTTCAGGACTTTCTTTCACAGCACGTGGCTCAAGTTTTTCTCAGGTAGCAGGACCACTTTCTGCTACTTTTTCGGTAAAATTCAACGGCCCACGTGATATACCGCCTTTGGGTGGCTAGCAAGTGCTGACCGCTGCTAACATGCTTGGGTGAATAGTGAACTGCCTACAGTTTCTTGTTTTTTTTCAACCGAAAGACTTTGACTAGTTGCCCTGGCAAACTACGCTCCTTCTAAAATCCGAAGTGTTTGACTATTATTGATGACAATCATTCAAAATAGCAAATCCAGGAATAACACCTAGTCTCTGCAAAACGCTTGAAAATCTACCATAAAACATGATGGGTTTATCAACCGCTGCTTCTTCCATTGTTCACCTACATGGGTAACCATTAACTGACCAGTCATTGACCACAATCAACCACTATCGACTATCATAGATAATCATTGTTGACCATTGAGAGTGTGACTGGAACCATTCATTTAAAAAAATCACCCATAATTGCCAATCAATATTTACCCAGGGTTGATTTTTGAACATGAAAACTTAGCCACTAGTCGCTCATTGATTCACGCCCATCAGCAACCACCAGTGACCACACCATCATTCACGTGCCCTCATCATCTCACCATCCTCGACAAATCGCTTGGCTTCCACGGTGACGTGGCTGATCGCAGCCGCGCCTTTGGCGCGGCCCGGGGTGCCCTGCCCGATGTTTTTTTCTGGTTGCTGATGTGTTTCCCTACCTTTCTGTTCTCATCTGATTTTAGCTAGGCTATATAGCTAGGCTATATAGCTAGGCTATATAGCTAGGCTAAATAGGCTATATACTCGAATTTTCAGTAGAGTGTCGACTGTGAATTGATCCTGTGAAATATCCTGTTACTTGTTGTCTTTGTTGATTCTTTAGTGCTACACCAGGTGCACTGCCTGGCCATCAGATTCTCGTCGCCCTGGAGCTGGAAAGCTGGGTGGCATTGGATGTCGGTGCCAACAAGTCTGGTTGGTGGCTTCAACCCCTTGAAACATATTAGTCAACCAACTGACCATTTGGGAATGATATAGGAACAACAAAAAATGTTTGAAACAATCAATCAGAAATGGTGAGAATAGCCATTTGCATTGGCCCTAAAGTGCCCCAAACTTGTAATGTATGCTGTTTTTTTTGTTTTTCGAGGGTAGAAACCTGCCGCTTTTTTGAGGTTCTGGGAGGCCCGTGGTAGCTATTGACAACAGAGTTGTGAATGGGGCTTTGTAATGGCGCTGTTGGTGGGGGAGATATTGTGGCGTCCTGCCTGCTAAGATTCAGAGGAGGTCTTTTACCTAGCCTTTGGGATACCAATTCTTGCACAGAGTCACCCGATGCGAACCTGTTGTGGATTTGTGCTAGCCGACAAGCTCAAGCACCGGGACGACACTCCCCCAGCAATCTTGGCACCAATAATACCAGCGTCATTTGCCGGTTCTTGTATGGCAGCTTTTCACATTAGAGCGAGGAATGACAATTCTAATATGGCATCTTGACAGCTAATAACTCCAATGAATTCCAGCGGCAGCTACACAAATATGGTTCTGTTCTAATCATGTGTGGTTCATCTTAATATGGCAACTAACAAAAAGTTGGGCATCCTGTTTTTTCCCTTGATTCCCTGAGGTCCACACGTCAGCGTGTGATTCTGAGTGGTCTGCTCACAATCCGCTTGACTTCTCCAACGTCCGTCATGTAGGTGTCCATCCTGCACAGGGCTTTAAGCGACGCAGCGAAGCAGCGAAGCCGACGGGCATATCTCTAAGCAAGATCCCAGCTACCAACAAGAACAAAGTGGATCAAATTTGGACACCTTTTAAAATATCTTAAAACCACAATCTATTGAAGATACAAAAAGCATATCTACAAATAAATAAACATAATATAAATATATTATATACGTAAAATGAATAAATAAGCGTGAATATAGATATAAATATAAATGTACATATTATACAGAAAAACATATCAAAGTGGGCCAACTGCTATTCCGTCATATTCCATCATTTCACTCTGGTGTTGTATAGAGTACTAGTGAAACAACTATGATTTCATCATCATCATCATCATCATCATCGTCGTCGTCGTCGTCGTCGTCGTCGTCGTCGTCATCGTATCTTCGTCATTTGGCCAGGTTTGTAGCAACTAATGCGGGGATGGGAAGTTCTCCGAGAGTGGGGTCGAGCATGGTGTTCATGTCAGTTTGGGCCTGCTCTGCCTGACGGGTGGCGCAGGATGGGATGGAATGCAGGAATAATGTCAACGTTCATGCCACAATGTCAATTATATAAGCGGAACAAATGTCCGTCAACATCCTCAGATTGCACAAGGGCGCAAATGAAATGACCAGCAAATTACACTACCCAAAAAAAATACTACTTCACGTTGACAAACACACCTTTTTTTTTCCACAGATTTGTTTGATAATTGCATGAACACGTGCGAGCCAAACTAAATAAAAGTTCATACCTGCAAAAGAAAACGGCCAAACAAACAAACAAACAAACAAACAAACAAACAAACAAACAAACAAACAATTGTCCGTTCGGGACAAACGGAAACATGGCCACATGGTGAAAAAAATCTGAACATATTGCGCTGAACATGTATTTTGTTCAACTAGATGACCTGAACATATATCATCATATAGATATGCAGTATAATACATACATTATTGTTCACATTCATACAAATGTGTGTACGTGTGTATGTCTATGTATGCTAAACACACTTTGGATTCAAAATAGAGATATAGCATCCTCGAGAAACGTAATGTCCCTGACATGTGTGTGTGGTTGTGGGTCAATTGGTAAAAACAAGCACAAAAATATCATGTATAATATTGAAATAATAAAAAAACAATTATGTCTTCACGCACGATCTATGACAAATGCACAGGTCCATGCAGCTAACATATGTACATCAGCTCCATTTCATAACATAGATTAACCAAAGTCAACTCCGGCAGCGGTGAGAACGCCAAGTGGGCCGTTTGATGGTATTACTCACGAACAAGGAAGTAGCAACTATTCCAACATCAATGAGCTGCGTCGCGTCAGTCCTTTCTTGAAGTTTTGATAGATCGCGCTTGATGCTGATGACATCAATGGATCGGGCAGGCCTGCAGCTAGGCGAGCAAAACGCGCAGCCTGTTGGCTTTGTCCCCCTGCTCTATAAATCGATCCGGCCACTGTGTACTTACATAGGCACATATCTACTTGTGGAAAAATGCACATATGATTAATGCGTCTATATATGCAAGTATGTGTGTGTGTTGTACTTATATGACTTACGAGTCGCACTTTGAAACTTGCAACGAAGAATTGGAGGGTATTCCATCACGATGAAGCCAGCAACCACGGGAACTGTAGGCAGAATGTGCAGTGTACGTATACTGATGCAACTATGTGACTATGTGTTTGTTTTTGATTGAAATTGTGTATAGTATACATGGTTGTGCAACTTTGATCAAATTTGTTTCACTGTATCAATTAGCGAATATGATAAATGCAGCTATCCTGAACCACCCAAAGATGATCGGCTTCAACAAGTAAACGCCCCAAACTTTGGGTGTAGAAGCAAAAGGAAATACACATTTGCTTGAAAAACGCATGTCAGAGGCCCCTTTCTCGGCCTCCCGCAAAGACAACAACAACAACAACAACAACAACAACAACAATCTTGACATGGGCGCTGATGCGATTTCCAAAACTATCCATTCTGATTTCCGCTGACATCCAAAGATCAACGATTACGAAGTTCTTCAGAGATCAAACCCTCAAGACAGGTAAGTTTTTGGGTACCTCATGCATCTCTTGTTTTCCCTGCTGACTTTGGTCTTTGGCACTAAATTGGCTTTCAACGAAGCAAATGCCAGTCAGCCCGCCAAAGCTAAGATTTGTGACGTTCCCTACGGTTTTCTGGGGGCACCCTGAACCTACCCTGGGGCTCCCGACCCCTTCAGTAACATGCAGCCCTCCAAAAATTCATCCACGTTCACTTCCGCATCACCGTCGCGATCCAGCTGGGTAAACAACGCCCAAGCATCGCCTTGCGGGGCCGTGCCAAGTGATGCCAAGTGTAGATTGCTAAAACTATAACAACTCATAAGCGGAGGGCAACACTGTTTGCTTGTAAACCAACTTGCTTGAAGCGGAGTCCAAACCAAGCAAGCATTTCGAACCAGCTGAAAATGGATCCAGGATGATCCTGGATTTTTTGCTCACGATTTACCTGTTCAATTGTGGTGTCCAGCTTGCAACGGGTTGCAAGTTGTTGCAAGACATTGCAAGGCTGAAATCAACCAAAGCTTCCCTGGTTCATGGCACCCAACTTCCCACCGGGAATCTTCAAGCAGTAAATGGCCAATCTTTGCACAGGCCTCCGAAACCAATCAAAAAAGCCACTGTACCTGATTTGTTTGGGTGTTCATAGCATATCATGCCATGTATGGTGTAGACTGATAGTGGTAGTGGAGAATAATAACAATGATATCGTAATTATATATTGTAAAAACAAAAGCAACTATACACGCAGAAAATGAAACACAACTATTTGTGGAATATACTTGCACACGCACAGGCTCGCACTCATACATCTGGCAAGCACATGGGGTATGTTCTCTCGGCATCCTTCCGAAGTTATCAGCCTCTACCTTCTCAAATGGGTCATTGTTACCGCATTATGATGCCCTCAATTATCAGCTAACTTGGTCTATACCTAGGGTCAATACCGCTTGTTGTAGATTTAGGTCGTAAGTAGGTGGATTTAAGTGGATTTACGGACTTGCAAGTAACTATGGGTGAATTTGTTGTCGGCTACTACCCATATGCTTATTATGGGTGAATTTGTTGTCCGCTACTACCCATATGCTTATCTATATATATATATATATCTAACTACAATCAGCACCACAAGCTGCCCAACCTACACATCTACCTACTGGGCATCACCGACGACTGTGCATCAGCGCGAAACCCAGGATGAGCGAATATCCGCCTACCCAAATGCTTGTCAACCAGATAGTTTATGATTTTAAAATAATTCAAGGGAGGGTAGAAAGGATGAAAAATCAAGGATATCCTTCCTAGCTTGTAAAGAAGCCACCATTGGAAGACCAAACTCTACCCGCCATCACTCTAACGGAGATTAGTCACAACAACAGCATCAAGACGAAAGCCCTGACTGGTGGGCAATGTCGCATTGAAAACTCCTGACTGTAAGTATTGACATATATGGAAGTATCCATTTAGTTGCTCTTGATTGTGTGAAAGTTCTTGCTTAATCTTGCTTGTATACGTCCCTGTGCCTAATAAACGTTTTTTGTTCACAAAGTATTGTTCACAAAGTGTTGCGACCTTCATAAATGCCTTAAATAATTTGTTCTCTGTGCCTAATACATGCTGTTTGTTCACAAAATCTGAACACCAACTGGACCATCCCAAATTAATGTATCCGGATTGACTTGACACTTGACGCCCAAGACTCCCTTCCATATGCAGCGTGTATTCTTGAACACCAAATCTAAGGCCCTGAGACATCACTCCACTTTGCACAAGTGTTTGTACTGGTATTCATCAAATCATACATGTATATTTATATGTATGGTTCATTATGTTTCTACGTTTATTTGATGAAATCAATAACAATTTACATCTTTGATTGTATATTATACTATACTTAATTAAAATGCGTATACATCCATTTCAAATCACGGACGATCACGGCACCGCACATTACCCTACATTCGTGCATGTAAGCAAACATATGTATCTGTCTGTATATGTGTTTCTAGTGGGAAGTATTATCTATAAGCAATATATCTTTACATTTTGTTTTGCTTGTCTACACCTGCTGTATGCATAATGCATATAGGTATATATGCATTATGTACACATGTGCGCATTGATATTTGGAAGTGTACTCACTCGAATGGCCCACAGAATGACCAGTGAGTCATCTCAAATGAAGGCCCATGTTAGAGTATAATGTCTGTGAATTCCTATCTTGCATGTTCAAGGTGTATGCGACGCTCGTTTAGATTATCATAGAATTGGACAAACTGTAATTGTTTCTACTCCTCCATTGCTTACCACAAAGAATACATAACATTTTTGGAATAACGACTACAGTTGTTCTGAAATCAAGTAAATCACATCCGCCACCATGTAAGCACATGCGCAATGTGAGTGGAGCAAATTTCTGTGCAGCTTCGACGCAGGTAGAACTTTGATGATAAGAAACTCAACCCAGCTGAATATGGATGCTTATTCAATCCTTACAATGAAAGTAACACAAACAAACCAAACCATACTAAACCATACCAAACCATTGCCAAACCATACAAACCCCAGCTAGGTCCCCTCAGATTTCCATCCTCACTTTTCAGCACTGGCCGCAACTCCGATCAACTCCGCACCTGCACTGATCTCCAAGGCGTCGAAGACGGCATGAAGCGCAGGATCTTTCATGGCCTGCTTGAACTCTTTGATCGAGACACCTGGCAGGCGCAGCTAGCGCAGCGCTGGCGCAGCTGGCAGCGCGAGGCGACAGCGCCGGTCACTGCCATGGCAGGCACCCGAAAAAAACTCTCATGATGCTTTCAAAGAATACATATATATATATATATATATATGTAAATATAGTCATTAACAATCATTAACATGTATATTGTATATTAATCATCAATCAACCAAGTCAGCGACTTATGATGAACACCATCACAAGCTGAACAATTGTGCTAGTGAAGCCTACCAAAGCCCCGTTACTCATCGCCCTTTGCCAGGGTGTTGACCCGCTCGCAAACTGGTGGACATAGGACCCGCCAATGCATCATGCAACGACTCAGCAGCATCATAGCCCAATATTGACCATTGACGTTTCATGACCATTCATCGCCATTTACAAGGTGATATTCAGGGTATATAGTCATTCTTCGCCTTGATTCACCTACTGCTAATGCTACTTAGTACTAGTCGACCATTTGCTTAGGCCACTCCCGGAAGCTCCTTGGCTCCCCCTTTGAAGGGCTACAGAGATACCCCGGGCTCCTTTGCTCCCTCCCAACCACCAGCCACTAATAGACATTCCAACTTCGAATGGTGAAATCCAACAGCAGTGCACCTCCATCACCATTGCGATCTAATTGGTTGAACAACCGGCGAACTGCGCGGAAGTACTTGGCCTTCTCCTTGCCATCAGGATCAATCGGTGATTTTCAAGGGCGCTTTCTTGTGACCAAATGATAGAAATCCCAATGGGATTGATAGGTGAAACCCAGTGGCATTGATATGTGAAACCAAATGATCCCAGCAGTTCCACAGTATATACATAGTTCTGATGGTGAACCTGTGGGTAAACGCAGCACTAACGGCATACGTACACTGTGAAAAACTACGGCAAAATGAATCTGGCTGTGAGAGTACCAATAGGTTATTCACAGCTGATAGGTGGTATTGCAAATGTCAGGTGTTTTGCTGGAAACTTGTTCAAATATATAGACATGTTCAATCATGCAAGACTTTGGGTCATAGGCATTGCAAGTACTGCGGTTCCAATTATAACACAATTTGTTCCATTCTGTTCCCAGTTTGTGGTATTCCCAATGAACACAGGATACATGTAAAGAAGCACTCATAAGTATGAACGGTTTGCTTGTTTGAGCGGTATAAATGTTCCCAGTTCATCTATCATCAAATCAGGCGGATAAATTTGCCAAGGGCCGGCCAAAAGCAACTGCGAACAAACAATGACAGCACACAAGGAAACAACATCAACAAAAATTGACATACACCACCCCGGGAAACTCAACCACAACACATGACTCGCAAATGCTCCAAATGAGTCAGAAGTACACAAACCCTGACAATAATGTCAGCAGTTGCAGTTGTCCCTGTGGAAAATCAGTGTTCTGAAATACTTGTTGGGTCACCACTTCTGCGATTAGGGGTAGGACAAACATCGATCAAGTTTAAGCCAAGGTTCATGCGCCACATTCTGCAGGATGAGTTCATGATCTCTTTCGGCACTCTCGATGGCTGACTGGCAGAACCTAACCACTGAGGAATTTCAGATCTTTCAGCAATGGCTACCCCGCCCAGGCAAAATGGGGAAAGGACCAGAAAGGAGTTTACTCGGAGGAGGCCCAAGGTTGACAGGAATTTCCAACATTGTCACGCATCCATGTGTATCAATCTCTGTATCAACCCGCCCATTTTTTTTCTGTTGAATAGCTAACATTTAGAAAAAAAACAAATTGAAATACACATTTTGTGCGTTCCGTCGTCTTAGCGCAAGGGTGCAAAACCCTAATGAACATCTATAAACAGTATTTCCACCCCTGACTCTCGCACTTCGAGCTGAAAAATCGACAAACCAAAGTATTTTTTCTCATCGGTCTAGTGTCACTTAATCAATGGTTGGCTAAATCACAGGAATCACCAGTCTTCACGACTATGTGCCACTTGTTGTCTGTATACCGCAAAGTGAACTACTGGGTTTGCCATCGTTGGAAACTTGGTAGCTGCCACCCCATGGGTTTGACTTCCCTTTCGAACTATTGGTGTTTCGGTGGCTGATGGCAAATTTCGGGCGTTTCCAAAACCTTTTGCTATAAGGTGTTTCCCGTGCATCGGCTTCTGCGACTCCCCCTTGCAAGTTGAAGAACCACCACATTTTCCCGGGACCCAAGAAACGGTTGAAGTACATCATGCCAGTATCCTACCATAAAGTTAGCCTTGGTGGAAATCCCGGGCCTTTGTTTTTGGTGATATAGGAATATAGTTTTGCACGTCAAACTTTCGTTGCAAGTCAAAACTGCTGACCTCCTCACGAGCAAATAGGACTGAATTGTACCTGTTGGATGTCCACCTTCTTACCTCCTTGGCTGGTTGTAGGCGAATCTCCATATAGGTTGACACCACCCAGGCTTCTCAATGTCGGAATTGCATCGTGATTGAAGCCGAGTGGCACTCCCGTCATCACATTGAGAACCTCGCAGCGAAGCTATTGGTTCAGAGTCCCAACGGCAGCGTGGGTCAACATATGATTGTCGATCTTTACCGTGGTTAACCATCATTACATTACCAACGTGAGTAGCGCAATTACAACACCCTCCAATATTAGATTGTTAGAATCCCCCCAACGCAGCATGTTGTGCTCATGGTGTTTTGGATTTCGTTGGGCTGTAATTTTTCCGGCTTGTCTGAGCATAATGATCTCATTGGGTTTAGCACTTTTTGGCTGTAGTAGCAACTGTTTTTTCGACTTGTTTGTGGCTACTCCTTCTCCGTCTCCTCCTTCTCCGTCGCCTTCTCAACCGAATGTCCGATCTCAGTGAGCACCGCTGGACCTCAACCGCGAATGTCCGATCTCAGTGAGCACCGCTGGGCCTCAACCGCAAATGCCCGAGCTCAGTGAGCACCGCTGAACCTCGACCGCGAATGTCCGATCTCAGTGAGTGAACCTCAACCGCCAATGTCCGATCTCAGTGAGCCTGCGGGACCTCAGCCGCGAATGTCCGAGCTCAGCAAGCACCGCTGGACCTCAACCGCGAATGTCCGAGCTCAGTGAGCACCGCTGGACCTCAACCGCGAACGTCCGATCTCAGTGAGCACAGCTGAACCTCAACCGCCAATGTCCGATCTCAGTGAGCACCGCTGGACCTCAACCGCCAGTGCTCTGCCAGAAGTAAATGCGAGATAGAATGCGACAAGTATATGTCAGATATAATGCCAGAAATATATGTCAGATAGCATGGCAGAAGATATGCCAGAAGTAAATGCCAGATAGACGGCCAGAAAGACTGCCAAACATATACATATACCAAAAGTTATTGCCAAACAGAACACCTTCCACAAAAAATGCCAGAAGTATATACATGTCGAATAGTATGCCAGAATCAACCCACACAACCAATGTAACAGCCAAGTGTATGTGTACCATTAGCCAAGCTATGTGAGTTGGTTTTGTGAGTTGTTTATGTGAGTTGGATGCGTGGGTTAGTTGCGTGCGTTGGTTGTGTGAGTTGGTTACGTGAGTTGGATATCAGAGTTGGTTGTGTGGGTTAGGTATGTGAGTTGGTTATGTGAGTTGGTTGTTTGGGTTGGTTATGTTATGTGGGTTGGTCATAGAGCCTGGTTGACATGCATCTTAACAATGTATCTCAGTGCTTCACTATGTTATGCCATGGTGGGGATCACTCAAAGTAAAGTAATTGGCTGCCATAGCATCTGTTTTTTCAACGTGTCTGTGACTGCAACAGCATGCTGTTGTCACTGCCTGCGCAGCTTGGTGGCTGTAGTGGCAGCTGTTTTTCCAACGTGTCTGTGACTGCAACAGCATGCTGGTCTCACTGTATTCAGCTGCCTGCTGTTGGAGCTGAGCATTCCTATGGCCCTCGGAGTAGCTGCAACAATAAGTGCCTGTGTGCCTGTATTCAACCATCCCATTTGTCATCCCGCACATATGCAAATGCGAAATGTCAAACCACCAAGCAGTCATGGTTGGTGATGACTCTGGCCCAGTCACTGCGAAGAGGCAGAACCCAATGTAGACCTCCGGGCACCGTGGGACGTGCTGGTCAAGCTAGCAACAATGGTAGTTTGCCCTGGGTGAAACTGTCACATTGCTGCAAAAAAACATCATCTTTGGATGATTTTCTTCCGAATCGTTGTGGTCTTTCCATTGGAAAGGGGTTGGGATTGCTATCACCATTTGTGGGATCATTCTTGCAAACTATCAACCTTGCCAAGGTGGCTGGGCGAAATCGTTCAAGGCTGTCTTGGGTGGTTT
>VSDK01006886.1:110933-128309 GCA_009767595.1 Symbiodinium kawagutii | reverse complement strand
AACCGCTCCATCAAGACGAACTTGTGAATCCAAGATTGATATCAGCTTATAAACTGGTTGGTGGTTTCAACTCCTTTGAAAAATATTAGTCAACCAAGAATCATTTGTTAATGATTTATGACAGCAGGAAAACTAAAACATGTGAATCAAACCACTAAAGCTTATCAAAACATGTCTGATTCAGCTTGATGTAGTGCCTCAGCACTGCACCCTCCGGAATGAGGTGGCTTTGGAGGTAAAGTACCTGTTTTTTAGGAGTACCATCATGCCGTCCTGGACAAAGCCTGTATCGCTCTGAAATCATGGGCGTACCAACAAGTCCAAACATCGACCCCTCAAAATCTACAATATTGCGGTCGGTGTATGTTCAGTAGTCATTAGTAGTGGTCTATGCTCGTAGCAGGTATTGGCACTGTTAAATGATAATGCCCCGAAATATCAAGAAGAGGTTTGTCAAATGGCTCAACCCCCCAAATGGTTGTTGACATTTTTGAAACCAAAGGTTGCCCCTGATAAATGGTTATCTATGATATCTTGACCAATAATTGCTTATCTATTGTTTATTGACCAAAACAAATTCGGCCCCAAAATATATTATTGTTAATAAATCCATGGTTCTACCAATCCATGGTTCTACCAATCCATTGTTAGATAAGTGGTGACGTATTGACCAATCCATGGTTCCACCCCCTTGGTTCCCATGGTCAACCCACCATGGGAAAGGGAAGCTTTTGAGGCGAATCAGGAGCGGACCTCTGCCCGAAGCAAAGAAATGGTGCGTTTCTGTGTGGTGGTTCATGGTGGCTCATGGTGGTGAATGATAGTTAATGATAGTTAATGATGATTACATGATGATGTTTATATAATGATGATTGTATAATGTCGTTTAATGATGATTAGAAAATGATGTTTAATTATAGTTAGTGATGTTTAATGGTGGTTGATAAGCTTCATGATGTGTCATGCCAACCCCGGAGTAACCCCCCCACCCCTCAAGGTCAACAAGGTTTGCTTTTCCCTATATGTAAATAATCTGCCACTGAAGAGATCTGGGTTTCTGCAAGTTAGATATATAATGCCTGTGGAGAATGATAGCTTAGTTATTGGAAACCCATGGAACAATTCTATAGATTTCCAGGATGGCAGGATATCAGGGTGCTGTGGGTGCGTACAAGTGTACTGGCTACTGCATGAGCAGAGAAGGTGAGAGATTGGGAAGGCCAATAGATGAGATCTACCAGAAGTATATAGATCTCTAGAGATTCTGCTGCATGAGCGGGCTATGGGCAAAGGAGGGACCATGGCACGATATGTGAGATCACCAATGATCATTGACCAGTAGCAATTATTATCAACACTTAATGTTTAAGGCCAATGTCAACCCCGTCAAACATGTGTCAACCAACATTATCTTCATTACCTTCATGAAATTAGGCAACACATATACACATATACATGACAAGTATCAGGTTCCCGGAAATATAGTGACTTGACAACTGATCATAAGAGTGAACAACAAATCTATCTTGATAACTTCTTGAAAATTATCATAGCTCGATACATCCTAATCATTTAATCTATCCTGACCTGGTCAGCCTGACCTATCCTGATCTAGTGGTTGAACCAGCCCTCTGAAACATAGCAACCCATGAGTCAACCCCGTGAGTCAACCCCAAGCGCTGCCGCCCCAAGCTGTCACGCCGCCTCGAAGAGCAGCTGCCAAACGGGCGACACTATGGCCAGAGCATCGCTGACCTCGATCCACGTCAAGCCACCTGCCAGGCAGCGTACCGCTACCGTAGCTGGTGACCAGCAACCAGCACAGCGCTAGGGTTTACCACGGTGGTTGATATGAATGCGTAGTGAATCAAATAGCTACTTAAGATTACTGAAGTAATGTTCAATCATAGGTGAATCATGATTTTAAAGGGCTGGTTCTTCAGGGCTGGTGCTATCATCAGGAAACGAATTTTTTGAGTTGGCAGTGGCCTGTTGTTGATTGGATGGTGGTGGTTCATTGATGGATGTTATCCTCGTATTCAAGAAAACAATCTACTACTTGCGAACTATCATGAACTAAGACTTATTATCACTTAATGTTTCATGAATTGTTCTTGTTTTTGGTGGTGTTGCTGCTGCTGCTGCTGTTGTTGTTGTTGTTGTTGTTGTTGTTGTTGTTGGGAATCAGTGTTATGCTTGAACTCATTTACATATAATGACTACCCTTGCCAAAGATCCAACGCAAGTAAACAAATGATTGTACCATGGTCCACAAATGACTACCAATAAAACTGTACTAGTCTAGTCTGTAGTCTGCGAAATGACTGGACTGACCAATTTTCACGGATTTACACCAGTGTTTTTGACTAATCAGTCTGCAATGGCCTGGTGCAATTACCAATCGGTAGGAAATAGGCTACATCTGATATGGGATGTACAGTCTACCCTTTTGAATTTCCAACTGCACCCAAGTACTTGCTGATGTAAAGCACGATATGATCTACATAGCCAAGTATATCAATAAGCGGGTAAGTCTAAACCGTTGGCTACAAGGGCTGCCCCTTGAGCAAAGATTCCCCACAATACCAACTAAGGACCCAGGCGGGCACTCCAATCGCATTGGTCGAATTCAAACAGCACCAAGTCCATCCTCGTCAAATAACAAGCAGCAGCTAAGATATGATGAAATAGGAATTGTGCCCAAGCGCTACACCTGTTCAATCAACATTCACCCAATTGTCAAGAAAAAATGCCACGGGGGGGCCTGCCACTAGGACCTACAACATGGATGCAACTAGACTGAATCCCACATACAAATTCCTCACGGATCCCAAGCATCCAGGACAAGTCTTGGGTTGATGGGAAAATCGAAAGGACACCCTTGTGTCAATCATAGGGTTTTCCAAATGTTCCCATGGTCAGCAGCTTAAACACTCAGCATTTTACATCCCTGGCCACGCAGGGATAACCAACCCCTCGCCAGCGCACCTGTGACAGCAGCAAACCTGAGCAAAATGGAAGCAGGTGCGTCAGGGAGGAAAGCCGACGAACCGCAAGCAACACGACTAAGCCAGCAACGAGCTATGTGAGACAACTACCATGAATCATTAAGAGCTATGACATGAATGTGCGATGTCAATAGCAACCAAACAATCTATACATAAAAATCTGCACGAGGTTCATGAAGTCGACCTTGTTGGCTATTCTTCGCTGGTCCCCTGCTTATCAACGCCAGCCATTAAACATAAGGAAACCACCACCGCCTAGCTACAATGATCAACATCTCGGAAACTCCGTCCATGAAGAGGAATGCTAACCCCAAAAGATGCTTTCCAACCCCCGAAATGATGCCATGTTCGTGTGGGGGTACCACATTGGCATGTACAGCCTCACCTTGTTTCAACAGCTTGGATTTGCGTTTCCTTGGGCTCAAGGTCCAAAAAGCAGGAGAGGCAATTTGCGAGATTGAAAAAACAAACATAGTATTGGATCATCGCTCCTAATAAAATATGTTCAACAATGAACTCTTGCAGTGGCCAGTGCAACCATCCCAAAGGACGATCCAGGACATCCAAAAAATAAGTAATTGCTTCCATCAAATAGCATAAGCCATGAAGCAGATTCTGTTGAAAACTCGACCCCTCCAATCCGAAAGCTGCAGCCATGGCTGTCAGGAGGCAAGGTGTGCATGGAGAGGTACAAAGATCCAAAGCGTATCCTCAGATTGACAGAATCTATCAATGTGATCCTTTTTCAGGCACCAAAGATTGATGGATATGGAATCTCTTGTGATAGTCCATTCAGGCCATTCAGGGGGTGGAATCTTTCGGAGATGGAATCTCTTGTTAGAGCAGCCATGAGATTCCAAGACTCGACGGGAAATCCCATGAAGTTCGGGGATCTCCCAGTCGACTCGGCGCCTCCAGGCTTGGTGTAAACAACCCAAAAACAGGTACTGTGGCCACTGCAAGGTGGCACCCCCAGCTATAAGCTGGTTAAGCATAGGCGTGGCTACCACAACTGGCAGTTATCCCAGTTGTACACCAATTTAGCTACGACCAGGGGACCTCCTTGAGTGAACCTCATCAGCAACATTGAGGAACCTGAAACTCGACAATCCAATTGTGCACATCAAGAGCCATGGTGGTTCTGCCAGTGAAATGATGGTTTTCCAGCTTGGAAGACCATCGCTCATGAGACTGTCAGAGATCACACCTTTGCAATCAGCCAGGTATCTGTATGTACTCTTGGCTATTGTAATCAGAGAGGATCATACAGTACTCCACATGATACATTACCAAAATGTATAACTGATGATACTATGCTTTTTGTTGACGATCCTCTTCTATCAACCAGCAATACGCCATCAGTTGACCGTTCATGTCAACCAAAATATGCTTGAAAATGAAATGAAGTCAGCAATACTTGGGATAAATAATTTTACTGTATCACTGCCCAAATTATCACCACAATATGGTAAATGCATGGGTAAATGTATAAAGGCGATATGTTCCAAAATGTGCCAAACATATCACCATTTTCCACAGAGAATCATCAGTTCATGGAACCAAATTGGCCGAGTCACTCCAACAGATCCTTGAGGAGCACCTGCTGTTGATCTAGGTTCTCCACAATCACCAAGTGCTCGGCCCGGTACTCCGTGCAAATGTCCGTGAAAATTAAACTGAACCTGAGCTGCTGCATGCTGCACCTTGCAAGCGGTTCTCTTGTTGCTGCTTGGGTTGGTCTTTGCTCTGACCTTCGTTGCTGGTGTTGAACATGTTATTATGGCTGCCCGTGTTGTACACGTCGCTGCACATTATTCTTGCATGTTATTGTTGCATGGTGCCGCGTGGCATGTCAACTTGAAGCGCCTCAATCTGCAAATATTATGCCATGTGTTATTTGCTTATGATGTAAGCTGCAATTGCTAGTAGAGGATCACTACCACAATAGTGAATATGACTCACAACGGCTGAACAGGGGGGACAGCGCACAATGTACAGTGGTCATTACACAATTTGTCTCATCATAGCTTTTTTTTTCTGCTTTCTAATTAAGTTGGTCAATGAACCATCCTATCTTTTTTACCGTTTCCATAACTGACAGTTTCTTTTGGTATAAACCCAAGTCCTTAGCTATGTAGTGGGCATACCTTTGAAAGAGCCTGACTAAAATACTAAGTCGCGAATTCTTTTCAATTGTGACGGGTCTGGCAAAGACGCTTTGCGTTAAGATGTTGTGCAAATCCAACATCAATATCATTTGAGTCGTGACATTAAGACCGCTTGGTTCATCACGATTGAGAACAATCTATGCATACCTAGATGCACACACACACATATATATATATAATTATATACATATAAATACATATATATATATATATACACATACACACATACGATTGCATACATCGATATCCAATGACAGTTGACAATGACTGAGGGTGGTAAAACGATGATGAGGCGAAATGGAACCTGAGTGGTGCCACTGAAGGTCGCTTTGCTGTTTTGGTTCCAGCCCCGGTTAGGATCAACATCAATCACTTGCTAGAAGAACAAACGGACTGTCGACAATCGTCTAGTAATCTCAACGTTTGATCAGGATGGCCAGATGTACACATGTATCCTTATCTTCAGATTAAGTATGACAAATGCGTGATTTTTGTTGTAAGCCATCGTCGCAACAACCACTACAGTATTGTTAGGCCTTTATTAAACATGAATATCCAGCACTAACCATTGTCATCAACTCGTTGACAACGGACCATGATCAACCATTAAACATTATGGGGAATCAAAATAATCATGATGGTTCATCAACATGAATTGCGACTGACCACATTCACAATGGATTGCAATCAGCAATCACTTGAAGGACCTTTGATCACTGATCACTACTCAAATAATATCAACCACACTTGCTCAGCCAAGGCGCAAAAAGATAATCATAATCAGCAAGACTCCTGACCATGCCATAGCTCTCAGCGTCCGACCGATGCAGTAGAGCAATGTCTTCCTGAGGCAGCTACGAAAACGTGAGGTGAAATCAATTTATAGGTAATATAGGGACATATAATATGTGTGTGTGGGTAAAAGGATATTTATGTGTGTATAAGAAGTACATACCTATTTGTATACAGCTATATATATATATGCGTGTTTTTGTAAATATATCTGTTTAACATATATTGTTATATCATGTTCTCATGTAATGATATTGGATGGTTGATAATGATAGTGTATCATATCAATGATTTCTATAAAATGAATGAAGGTGCCCTGATAGCGAGCTGAACATGGGTCAATTACGCTTGACTATTATGGACGAATCAATGCAAGTTGATGGTCAGATGGTGCTTCGTGGATGGTTGATGATGGTTGATGATGGCTGATAATCGTGAGGATGCTTATTATCGGAAAGGCAGGGGCCTGATAGATGATGGGCTAGTGCTCAGCGTTCCAGGACGGGCAACGAAGGCTTGATGTTTGGATTCCAGGAAAAGTTAGTTCCACACTATATATATATAATTAAAGTTGGAATGACAGATCATATGATAAGCAGAGGTCACACATGCTTCATGAAGCAACTTATAAACACTTGACACAGGTACACCTCTTTCAACGCCAAAGATGCATGTACAAGTAATTACAGGTATCTTGAACATGGTAATGAATTGATACTCAGTCGCTAAAACTGATTTTAAATTACACCAGGTACCACGAATCACGTTGTGCATGCTGACTGGTTGCTAAACGGTACCCATCTTCTTCCCATTACTCACAGCTGCCAAAGGTTTACCCACCAGGTTGTCCGGGAGCCAGGTCGAGCATCAGTGACCGGATAAACTTCACCAATCTCACCACTCGGATGGCTCTTGTGATCTTGGCCACACGCAGAATGCGCACCATCCTCATGCTGGTACTCACATTCGACGTCGCACTTTGCTCCTGCGGAAATGCAGCTCGTGCAGCAAATCTTCTGCTAGTGAACATGTCACTGATCCAAATGTCGGATGTCATCCTGAGGATGTCCTGCATAGAACAAACATTTGCACACAAACAAAGAGACGCGAGACCAAACACATATTATATGTTATATATGTAGTACATATATTGGAATAAAATAAGTTAAATACAATATTGATGGTAAGAATGCCAACAATAATAATAGCAACATGAATACACCTACAAATATAGAGTCAGCTGTCCAGAAAAGTCAAGCAACCAGAAACTGATGATATCCATGCACCCTTTGACAATCAGGGATGACTGGGCCAGGAAAACCTAGCAATGTAACTCATTGATCATTGACAAACACAACTGGGCCATACTCAAAGAGATTGCCTGCTGCGCGAGGATGCCAGGGATGATCCATGATTCAATGATCATCAACCGTCCCAAACCATTGGTTGCCATGGTGGCCACACGACTGCGCACCCCCGTGCTCCTCACCCGCCCAACATGGCTGCTTCTTTGCCCAGTCATTGGCTCGATGGTCGTTCACAGAAAGAAAGCACCATCAACCCTTACTCATCCTTGCTAACCATCATGGCCATCATTACCTATTATATACTATCAACCATTGCTAAACATCTTAACTAACCATCGACAATCATTACCACCAATCACTGCTGACCATCATTGGCCACTAACCACAGCGAACCATCCTTGAAGCATTGCTATCCATAGATTCGCCGCTCCTCAGAACGCAAAATGATCTCCAGCACAAACTCCATGAGGCTAGAGACAACGACCAGCGACTTAGTGGAGCGCTGATTGGCTGGTGGCCTGAAGCACTGGTATTTACCACTAGTTAATTGAACAAGGGTATGAGGGATTGAAAATGCTACTAGCTCGTACCACTGACATTGAACAAGTGGTACTTGAACAATTGATAATGAACAGCATGAACAATCCCACTAAAAAAGGACCCGTGGCCCCTGGAGGAAACCAAAAATTTATGGACAACCCCATGTAGTCATGTCTATATTTCTTTGTCCCAAAGAATTGACTAGCGAGAAAATGAACGCTGAAGCTACCGGGAATGGTTGGTCACCATGCTGAATTGGCATCTTGGGCATTCGCTAGCGCGAAGTATCATCGTCAAATATCAAGTGCAAAACGTTCGTTAACCATCAAAGGTTTAGTTTTTGATGTTGAGAACCAAGAATGTCTCCATCTCCAGCAGTTGATGCTTGTTCACTAGCAGGAACTATTCAATTATTGATCATTGACAGCGATCCAATGCTGGAGC
The DNA here is from genome assembly GCA_009767595.1 of Symbiodinium kawagutii. Lineage (NCBI taxonomy): Eukaryota > Dinophyceae > Suessiales > Symbiodiniaceae > Symbiodinium > Symbiodinium kawagutii. The sequence goes on along the minus strand of VSDK01006886.1, from coordinate 120,050 downwards.
GCTGCGGATCAACACATTCCCAGGAGAAAATGTTCACGGAGTTGGTTGCTTCCACACAGCGTTTGACATGTAGCTGCGGGTCAAAGCACTGGGCAGCCGTCAAGTTGATGGGATGTGAACTACTGCTACTGTCCATCTTTTTGGATGGTTGGGAATGACCTGTTCGCCGGCTATGGATTCGGACCTGTCAAATCTTAGGTGCACATCCCAACAGCTAGCACCATATATGTGCAGGGCTGCACAGTTTTGACTCATAGCCATGGCCACATGGTATCCAGCCGCTTGGCCATATGTTGGCTCATAGTCGTATCATACCGTTAATACCATCACCGGACCATCGCCAAAAACAGCAAGCATTGTCCAAAGTATCATCAAGTCTTGCACATATATGCACATATATATTCTTCTTAGCCACATCTCAATCTGGCCATTGTTTTCTTTGTAAGAACCACAAAAAATATATGAATCGTCACTCAAGCTAGCTCCAAACTCTACGCACAGTTTGAGACTAGCTCCCATCGGCTACTGCCCCAAATGACGACATGGTTGCTTCATGCTGCGATTCCCACACAATGATAGATGGTCGAGGGTCAGGGGCCCCAGTACCCCTGTTGCACTTCCCAACGTGATCAGGTTCCAACCCTTGTTGGCATGCGAACTACGAACCACTGTTTGGATACGTTTTCATGACCCAAGGCCCTAAGGCCTCATATATGATCTAATCCACAGAATATATCAGGTCAGCCACCCGCTTGATCAATCTGCAAGAGTGCACGCAATCTTCACATGATATTTGTCCTAATGCAATATGTTTGCTCTTGCAGCTCCAAAAACCCAGCAACTTGTCATGTCTTGCTGTATTTGACAGTTGCATGTATATCATGTATTTCCGTTCATTTGTCATTTGTCAACTGCTTGGGGAATATCAACCACAGTGAAGCAAGCAACGCCAACATAAACCATTCATTCTGCAAGGAACGTCCAGCAATAGCCAAGCAAAGTCGTTTTTGCAAACGCTTAAACCACCAACCACCAAGCGCAGAGTCAACTCCTCCGCCGGCAGCTGGGCTGGGTTGGGAGCTGCACTGGTGTCACAACAAGCAAACTTGTGTCCGCAATATGTCTTGGTTGTGGAATGCCACGAAGCTTTGTGGAACGTCTGGATAAACATTGGAGTATACCTCGAAGAACCACACAGCAAATAGGATTCTCACTGCCGACATGCGGGTAGGATCTTGCACGCAATCACCAATCAGCTTACTGAACATGAAATTGAATGCTTTCTAAGGTGAAAATACGTGAACTGCTCACCTTCTCTGTGTGCGCATACATAAGAACACGGTTTGACACCATTGATTCCGGGTGTTTCCCAGTGGATTTGTTCAGCAGAGTGCAAATGCCAAATATATGATACTGCATTGGTTATCGACAATTGGAAAACGGCAAGTCAACTAGAATTCATGAGTGATGTTTATATTAAGTAGATATCGCTCAAAAAAAAATATGGAAAGTGTATGGAGCTGCTTTATTCACAACATGCACAATACACACATAATATGAATCATTGCCAAGTGTATCGAAACATACCAAAACAAGTTCCCCTATGGGCGGTATCAACAAGACATCACGGTCGGAATCCAAGACAGCTCAACATCAAGGCAACCAGGGAACACGACAAAGATTAAACTTGCAGATTTGGCGAAGGCGAGAGTGGGCAACAGCATGCATCTGTCAACTATGATCGTTATGTTGCAGGGTGAATGGCAGGGAAGGCAAACAAATTCAACAAACTCGATGGGGGGCTTGGGGGGACGCAGCACGTCGCTCCCATGACTTTTAGAGCTTGAAGCTTCCCTCGTGCAAAAATAGCATTGGTAGCAGCAGCGGCAGCAGCAGTAGTGGTAGTGGTCGTTGTGGGAGCATGGTGGGAGTACACAGGAGTAGCAGTGGTAGTAGAAGTAGCTGTTGTGGTGGAATTGGGTGTAGCAGTATTTGCAGTACTAGTACCATTCAGAGGCTGCGCAGTAGCATCAACAGTAGTTGTGATGGTGGCAGTAGTAGTAGTAGAAGAAGAAGTAGTAGCAGCATGAGTAATGAAAGTTTAGTACAAGTAGTCCTACAAGAACACACAGTTGTACACGTGTCAAAGTAGGAATAGGAGTAGCACAAGTACAGGTAGTAGTACAAGTAGTGGGAGTAGGGTTAGCAAAAACAGTAGTATGCAACGGCCACTACCAGAACATGGAAAAAACATACAATGTGTAATTGGAGTTGTAGTAGCTGTGATTGTGGTAGTGTACGCTTGTTCACGTTCCTTCCTCTGGTCCTTCATTTCGTCCTCTCTTCCTTCCTCCTTCGATTCCTTCAATTCTTGCTGCCTTCCTTGATTTGTTTCCCCCTTGCCATTTTTGTTCACCTGTTTCCTCCTTTCTTCCTCTTTTCCTCCCAGGTCGTATAGAAATATCGCTCTGCGCATGCCACACCAACACAGATCCTTTGCGTGCTCTCTCTTTTGCCTCATTTCCCTCTTTCCTGTCACAAAGGAAGAAGTGCTTTTCGATCCTGACAACTACTACAGATTTATTTGATTTCGATCCTCAATCGTGTTTTGGAAAACCATGACCATACTATTCCTTGTTACAGTCTCAATCATCTCGAGCCATTTTCGAAATGATTCATCAGGCCCAGTACACACACACACAAGTGAAAATCCATCGATCAAATCATGATCCGCCTTTGAACAATTGCTGACCATGACAATTTTCGGTGTATGTATGTATACATTGATGAACGTCTGCATCTCTGTCAATGTCTGTATGTCGCATGTCCGTATGTATGTCTGCCTGTATCTATGTGTGGTTATGTGTGGTTATGTGTGTATGTATACATGCATTACTATTTACGTACTTATCTATTTGCGTTTGTCCTGACAACAAAAAACACCAAGATACAGTTGGAGACTGTTGAGGCTTGCGACTGCAACTCCGAAAAGATATTACCGAAGATGCGGGGGGAGATACCCCAACCCCTCCAGGTTGGCACCCCATCCCGTCAGTCCAAAGTGAAGAGAGCGGTATAAATGGAAGCGACCACAAAAATGGATTCATTCGGTTCAGAGCCTGCGCAGGGCTCTGCCCTCTCAATGCCATGTTGACGTGAATACTTCAAGCAATCATGTTCAAAAGCAACCCAATTGGGGAACGCACTTTCTTAATAAACACACCTTTCTGCTAGATTGCTGAGTTTCTAACCATATCTCAAACCATTGACATATCCGTGAGTCAATGAAAAAACAAACTGTGAAAGCCTCATGGGTACCCTTTGGCACATGCAGCTTGATCGATACTTAAAACTATATAGCCATTACTTGATCAAGATATAGTGATCAATGGGTGCCCTATCATTCACAAATTGTTTTGGGCAAGTGTTGAACCACTCGCTTTAGGAAGTTCAGACATTGTGAAACGGGAAGCCAATTCGTGGACGCCAGGGGGTGTCATAGATGAGCCACCATGATGAACTTCAATTCCAACGGTATGAACTCATCATAATACAATACTTATAATTCTTATATTAATACTTTCATTAGATTATATCTAATGACAGTACATTATATAATGAACTATAATACTATAATACTTATAATCATCTAATTGTATGATGAACCTTTGTGCTTGTGTTTGTATAATGCTTATAATTAGATGCTCACGTATCTGAAGAAAAATGTGCGTGTGTGTGTGCGAATGAGCATGGCATGTGCAAATGTTCATTTTATACATAGGCCATATCTACATATGCGCCTTAGTCTGGATTGAACAATTAGCACCAGTGATGTGATTCAAATTATTCCGAAATCAACAATACACAACAAAGAACGAGGTCAATGCTTTCAATTGTTAGCCTGTCGTGCAGCAGTGGCATCGCCGCCTATGTTCTGCGAGGAATCTTGAACTTGAATGCCAAGGAAAATGGAGTTGGTGATGATAACGAATCCAAAGAACGCCTCGAACCTGCATTGAGCCCCGGAGGCATTCGCACAACAGGTAGCCCAGGCACCACAACCCAGATTGACCATCAAACAACCAGAGCTGTTCATGGTGGTAAAGGGACTCCCAAGATGCAGTAGTTCATGGAGTCTCTGCTCGTACTGCGTAGTCGGTCATCGGTATGGTTTCGAATTGTGAAGCGGCATGCAATCAGTACTTCCAGCATATCCACAGACATTCAACATTCATATGCATATAATATATATGTACACATTTTGTACGTACATATATATATATTCATAGGTTTTCATTTTAGGTCTTAGTTTTTGGCAACCAAAGGTTCATGATGGATAGAATATTAGATAGATAAATACTGTACCCCCATTTCAATATACAGTAGTTGGCCGGGAAAAAAACTGCTGCTTCCGCAGGGCAAATAATATGATCATTGGCATGTCATAGTTACATGTTGCAACAGTAAACAAGTTTCTAAAGCCAAATGGGTGTGAAGGCCCGCATGAGAAAACCCAATGTTTGCTAAAATTTCTGATCATACGCTGCCACTTTTCTGGCCATGTTTTTCTGCACCTGCAGTATTCAAACACCTTTATTGAAAACTTTGAAGAACATCCCCCATACTAGTTCGCTTGTCGCAAATTCAACAAATCATTGCGAGCTCTTCCAAGTTCTGAGGGCTTCCGCCCAACATACATCATCAAGGATCATCAAGAATAGTTAAGCAAAACACCATTTAAACCACATTGAAAACATCTTCAAGACAGCGGATCATCATGGCTCAATAGCAACCCCCACTGGCTGTGCAGTTTTTTTCCCTCACTTCCTTGGGTAGGTGGCAATTCAGCCATGCAGGCCTCCAAGTCCACCGGGACTTGATTCAAGAACATTCCCAGGTTCCTAAATGTGTTTTTCTTCCCAAACGGGGTAGGGCCATCTAGAGGGAACTCTGCCTGTGTTTGGGTTTAGGTTTCACCTCAGAAATATTTGAATAGACACCGAAAACACAGAAAAAACATAAACATGAAAAGTGAAGAACAACAAAAAACAACATTGGACAACTTGGGCAACCTACGCAAAATCTTCAACGTGTTCTAAACTATGACTATGTACATTTAGTATTGGGATCCCTTCAAATCATATGTTTGCAACTATGCACTAATATCACCAGTCCTCTGAACCTTTTAAAACACATACGCACTGCTTGCAGCCACGATCGATTTCAGAACCAAGTCTCTTCTGGTTGAGTTCTGCTGGTCTTGGGCCAGGAATTGCTAGCCAGGCCCAGGAATGATAGCGAAAAACATAAAGGAAATCTAATGATCATCAATGTTTATCAATGTCTTAGAGGAGAATATTTGATCAGTTGTTTGAATGTTTACTCAGGCCGATGAAATCTCTTGCCACCCCTAGTTCTGACAGATCACCAGCCAGAATCGCTGCATGTTCTGAAGGTCAACGACTGTCTCTTTCAGTGAGCTCCCCAAAAAACAGCCGCGGCAGCACTGGGATACATCAGCCGTGGCACATCCACGAAAAAACGTACGGATACAGAAAGCGTTGCCATCTGAAAGGCAAAGGAGGCACCGGGTCAACTGGAGCGGCGTGGCATCGGCATGGATGGAGGGCGGCAAGGAGATGCGGGGTGGCCTCCTCTGGGAATGAAAACAAGATATGCGCGGGATCGCGAATTAGCTGGCTATCTTCTGGCAAACTAACCTGGAAGCTTAAAACATTTTTTTGTGTAGGTGAGCCAACAAAAATGGCGGATGTTTCACTTCCAGGTTAGTTTGCTGAAGTGCAATAGATGGTTCATTGTTGGCTAATGAGCCGTGTAACTTAGCTAACTATGGGGTCCCACCTTGTACCCTACCGGGAAATTGGTGTAGGTGGGGTGATCTCCTCCCTGAGACCTGAGATTGTAAGTTCCACATCTTTGGACATGTTATCTCAAATATCTTGTAAGGGGTTCCCTCAAATATACATATCTATATTCAAATAAAAAATATATATATATATAGAGAGAGAGATACATATATATATATATATATATATCAATGTATAAATATATATAGAGAGAGAGAGCGAGAGATGTAGCAAACAATATTGACTAAATGTGTAAATGTATAGGTTTATCATCGCATTTACAGTGACATATGCTCTGACACTTTCTTTGATATTAAGTAAACAATATACGTATGTATATAGATGTATATATCTATATGTATGTATGTAGATGTATATACATTTGATAACACATGTATACATACTGTACATATGTACACTTACATTAGACTCCTACAGTTATGTACATTTGTGGTACACATATTGCTCTACTTGTACATTCTCTGTCACAGGTTCTGCCATTTGTTTGTTCGACAGATGTTCAAACATTTTGCCGGACATGTATTCTGACAGGTTTTTGCGCATATGGTTTGACACATTTGCTTTTGCACATAGACATTTTGTCTGCGATGTAAGTTGGCACAGTGTTGTGGCTCAGCGCGCGCCAAATTAAGAAGGAGGGATGAAATGGAGAGGAAGTCTGCAACCAGTTTGAACATCTCAGAGACACTGACATGACACGTGGGGTGTCTTGAGACAGAACACAACCAAAGATGGCACAATGAAACCGAAAACCATGCAATGTCACATTCTAGCATTACATGCATGACATGATATCATATATAGGACATGTCATATCATATCAGGATATATCAGGTACTTAATGATGATACAACATGTCATCCTATCACATCATGCGAAACATAACAAACGTGATCAACCGCAGCATCCTCAAGATTGCAAATGCAGTGCGGCAAACTGACCCTGCGAGTAAAAAAGTCCGTGCATATACAAATTCCTCCGATATGGGCAGGTGAATGTAGTGACAAGAATCACTCTGCTCCCCATTCGGTGGAAGGGGAGACAACAGTCCCGACCACTGAAGACGACTGAAACAGCTGTTTTCTTCTACATCTACCTTTGGCAGGCTTCGTTCGTGAACTCTATTGACAACCAGGATGCGTGCTGTTAAGTTTCACAAGACAACATTGCAACACAGTGGTGATCAATGATGCGTTGTCTAAACACAATATTCGGATTTTGGTGTTGCAAGAGTCTTCCGGCTCCACATGACTTTTGGTGTTTGTTTTTGTTCTTGTTCATCCTGAATTGCAACTGTTGTTGTTGCTGATGGCGGCGGACGCTGTGGCATCAACTTTTGGTGATGTAGAAGCTCTCGATGTTGTGGAACCGGATCGATGCTGCGTTTGATGCTGGTTCTTTTGTTGAACATGATAATGCTTTGTGGCTTTGCGGTTGCTATGATACTGCTGCCGCTGACGTTGCTATTGCTACTGGTGTTGTTGTTGGCTGGTTGTTGGTTGTGAATGTCATGTCGTTGCTGCTGCTGCTGCTGCTGGTGGTTGTCGAGGTGGTGATGGTGGTAGTATCGCTGATTTTACCGGCTGGTGCTGCTGCTGCCCTGCTTTTGTTTTGGTATATAATTGCTCTTTTTGCTGTGTTGTTGCTCTTGCTGTTGTCGCTGTTCCTATTCTTTGTGTGCTTGTTGCTGGATGTTTTTTGGTTCTCGCTACTGATCTTGTGTGACGGAGTGCGCGTGTTGCCTTTTTGATATGCTGTCTAATGTTGTCTATGATTGAAATGCCGCATTGTTTAACAAAGCATCCACATCGGACAGCAATTACATCAATTCTATGCATCATGACATAACATATTCTATAACAACCATATAGTGTCTATTATCAACTATGAACCAACTACCACAACCATAAATCACAATAAAAACAAATAACTCCAGGAACCACTGACCGTTTGTCACAACTGCAGTGACAAGTTTCCGCCACAGCGTCGCAGCAAAGCGCCTCCGGGTTTTGGCCAATCCACATCCATACACGCTTGGCGACAGCTCACCTCGTTCTCCTCGTCCTGGAGTTCGCCAAGGCAGCCAGAAAAATATGGGTGAACGCCTATGATAGTGTGACTGGATGTAACTAAAGTATATATATATATAAATATATATACATATATATTTTTTTTGTTTATACACATATATACATATATATGTAACATTGTATACTGTAGTATATGTAGTCGATACTGGATAAAATAACTGTAGTATCTATGAGTCCAACGTTGTGCTTAGTAGTTGTTGCGGTGCTGATGCTGTTGCTGATGCTGTTGCTGATGTTGTTACTATTGCTGGTCGAACATGGCTTGGACTGGAAATCTCACCCTCGCCTGAAAGAGCAGGGATATCTTCAAGTGTGATGTCCATATGGGTTGGAAAGCCCCGATTACGAGCGACCGAAACCAACAGAGAAATCAGGGCTACACCATGGCCAACCCCCCACGGTCTTGTTGCTGATCGTATTTGTTTTTGTTGCTACGGATGAACCTTGAGAGTGAACCTTTAGACATCACTATCCTTTTCAATTCACCATGATAGATGGTAATTAAAAACTAGACGACGGTTGGCCCGAGAGCGAGAAAGGCAATGTTATAGCAGCCTCCAATATACTAATTCAAAAAGACTAACGTCATGATCCTTGAAATGGATGATAATGATGATGATGATGATGATGATGATGATGATGGTGATGATGATGATGATGATGCTGATGATGATGATGATGATGGTGATGATGATGATGATGATGATGATGATGTCGTTGATGATGATGATGTTGATGATGCTGCTGCTGCTGATGATGATGATGATGTAGCTGTTGCTGAAGAAAAAGATGAATATGATGAGAATGCTGGCGATATGACAGGGCTGAAAAGAAGAAAAATGTTGAGGACGGGTTGTTGGACGCAGGTCCCAAATCGCAAAACGTACCAGGCAAAAACGTACCAAGGCAAAACGTAGAACAACAAAACCTACCACCGCAAAACGTACCACCGCAAAACGTACCATAGCAAAACGTACCAAAGCAAAATGTACCGCCGCGAAACGTACCAAGATAAAACGTACCAACGCAAACAGTACCAAGATCAAACCGACCAAGGCCAAACAGACCAGAGCAACACGTACTAACAGCAACATGTACACCGTACCACACAGCAAAACGTACCAGGCAAAAACGTACCA
>VSDK01006886.1:58636-108796 GCA_009767595.1 Symbiodinium kawagutii | reverse complement strand
AACGTACCAAGATCAAAGGTACCACGGCAAAACGTACCAAGAGCAAACGTAGCAAGAGCAAAACGCACCAGAGCAAAACGTACCACAGCAAAACGTAGCAAGAGCAAAACGTACCAAGAGCAAAACGTACCAAAGCAAAACGTACCAGAGCAAAACGTACCAGAGTAAAACGTACCAAGAGCAAAACGCACCAAGACAAAACGTACCAAGACACAAAGCAAAACGCACCAAGACAAAACGTGCCAAGACAAAACGTATAGCGCAGCAAAACGTACCAAGAACCAAGACACAACGTACCAAAGCAAAACGTACCAAGGCAAAACGCACCAAGACAAAACGTACCAAGAAGCAGGTCCAAAATCGCAATTTTACCTCAGTTTTTGACGTTCGATGTCGAGAAAACGCGAAACGGTCACGACTGAGAATTCAAAATCGCAATTTCACCTCAGTTTTTGACGTTCGATGTCGAGAAAACGCGAAACGGTCACGACTGAGAATTCAAAATGTCAATTTTACCTCAGTTTTCGACGTTCAATGTCGAGAAAACGGGAAACGGTTACCGGAGACAACTCAAAATTGCAATTTTACCTCAGTTTTTGACGTTCAATGTCCACAAAACGCCAAACGGTCACCGCGGACACCTCAAAATCGCAATTTCACCTCAGTTTTCGACGTTCAATGTCGAGTACACGGGAAACGGTTACCGGAGACAACTCAAAATCGCAATTTTACCTCAGTTTTTGACGTTCAATGTCCACAAAACGCCAAACGGTCACCGCGGACACCTCAAAATCGCAATTTCACCTCAGTTTTTGACGTTCAATGTCCACAAAACGCCAAACGGTCACCGCCGACAAGTCAAAATTGCAATTTTACCTGGATAACCAAAGTATCCAGAAAAATATGGCGACTGAAAATTTCCAGGCGACTTTCACAAATTTAAGGCGACTACCTAGCGACTTTTGAAAGTTGCGCTAATTCCTGGCGACTTTGGTATTTCCAAGTATCTCCTGTGAATGTTGGTTTGTGCATACATATATAAATATATTTGTACATAAAATAGAGATTATACCTTCAAATATGTATAATATATCTTCTATGTACTTTTATATAGTTAAATTTCATACATGTGCATTGATTGATTTCCCCACACGTCTCAAATACATCATGTTTATTTACATCAATGTGTAAAACAACTTGATGCATCACGTTGTACATGTCATACCTGTGGTTGCGCATGCCCATTTGCATGTATGGTATGGCATGATCATAAATATTGGACCCAAAACTCATCATGCCCACCCTGGAGCATGGAAACGTTTTTGCCAGCTGCAAAGCTCACACGACGGGCTGGACGGCGAGAGCGGTAATCAACACGATTTCATTGCATGGTTTCCCATAGCTGATGCTGGTGTAAGAAGACTATTTTAACCCCATTGGATGTAAGAAACGCCCTCATACACAGGGACCAAGGGGTGATCATCCTCACATTTCCTCACCATCGTCACCCACGCCGCTCAATGCCGGTGCCCGTTGCCAACTCATTGGCTCTTGAAGCCTTGGAAGGACAGCAAAGGGTGGCTGGGTTTGGGGCTAGTGTGAGGCAGGGCACGATGGAATTGATGGCGTGGATCAATGGTTAAAGCATTCTCTCAGGGCCCATAAGCAAATAAGTTGGCATGGCCAGGCTTTTTTGGTATCACCCCAAGATGAATTTGAATGAAGAAAGCGAAAAGCGATTTCAGGAACAGGAATTCTCCACATATGCCAGTGCCACTCATGACATGCCAGTGCCAGCGGCAATCTCTGGTGCTCGAAGGCTCCATCACGGGCCTTTTTTGACACTATAGGCAATGTCATGCTCATAATGTCACATGCCATGAGCACTCTTCTGTGATCCTCTTGTTCCAGGGCGTGTTCTTTTTCAGCGCGCGACGCCCCTAAGGGTCCAAAGCTAGGTTCGCCACCACTTCTTGTGCTCTTCGAAGATGAAAGGTTGATTGGACCCACTGTCTATCATCGATGATTGCCCCATCGAACTGTTGTCCGTACCAGCGTGCAAAAGGCAAACGAGACTAAAGGATTTGTGATTTCCCCAAGCTCAGTGATGTCTAGAGCATTTCTACGATCGATAGTAAGTGGCTTTTACATTCATTCATGTACTCATCTATGTATAGTCCTTTGTTTCTTTGGATTGATTCATTTGTTTTCGTTGAAAATTCATAGTGCTCATTTGCTTAGTGAAAAATTTCCATGGCGCATTCAATACATCAAGTTAGCCCCCCAGCCCGTCTTCATGGTTCTTGAAAACCCCCAGCCCATTCAGCATCTGACAAGGAGCAAAACATGAAAGGAAAAGTGGCCAAGACCTGCCAGGCCGGTCGATGCAGCCATGGTGGGCAGGCTGTACTTTGGTGGTTGGATACTTTTAGTTTTGAGATCATGCATTTCATTCGTCATCACCATCACCATCACCATCACCATCCCCATCACCATCACCATCATTGACATCGTCATCATCCTCATCTTCTTCCATCATCAATGATGATCATCATCACCACCACCACCATCATCATCACCATCATCATCATCATCGTCATCATCATGGTCCTTTTTTGAAATGATTTTTTCAAGGGTCTCATCATTATCACCATCATCTTCATCATCACGATTGCCATGATCACCATAGTCACTTGTTCAACTTCAGATTGTTCAAGGGTCTCATCATTATCATCACCACCATCACCATCATCACCACCATCACCATCACCATCAGCATCATCATCAGCATCATCATCAGCATCATCATCGGCACCATCATCAGCATCATCAGCATCCCGTTTCAAACCACCATTTTTCAAAGTGACCCGGGAAGCCTTTTTGGGGTCCCAAAACCTTATTCTGGGTCACTTTGTAAAATTGGTGGTTTTAAAAGGGTCTCCTCCTCATCATCATCATCATTATCATCATCATCTTCATCATCTTCATCATCATCACGATCATCGTCATCATCATGCTCATCATCACCACCATCATCGATCGTCATGATCATCGTCATCATTACCACCATCATTTTCATCATCTTCACCGTCATCATCTCCACCATCGTGGTTAACAATGTTTTCGTGGTTTCTCATTTGCTGATACTTGTTTTGCGTTTTTCTTCCCCATCATCGTTTTTCTTGAACCATTTCATCATCATTTCCAATCAGCCTTCACCGTGCACAGCTTGGTTGCTTCCACCAAGGGTTCGTATACAGGCATTTGAGGCTCAATCTGTGTTGGAGTGAGAGTGCCAGCTTGGCGCTCATGCCTTCCAACTTGGCTCGCCAACTCGAGGGTTGCTCCATTGTCAGGAGCAGGGTCAGAAAAGGGAATCCATGGGTTCGGGTTGAGACGACACAGGACGGGGAGCAAGTCATCGGTGTGAAATCGCTTGAGTGGAACGCTCCTATCTTGTCGATCCTCTTGGACCATTACGGGTTGCAAATGCAGCTGATTCCTGAGCTGACCAAAAGGGTTGCTTAAGCTACAAGTTGATAGAAATGAACGTTTTCTTTCTTTGTAGAATCGACCAATGAATGGGGTGAATTCTTGGGGTTTGTGTATTCCTTCTCCGGGCTTGTGTGTTCCTATAGGTTGGTTGGAGTTAATGGCTTGTGTCTTCTTATGGCTTTTTGAATCGGGCCACTGTGCCCAAACAACACCACATAAGGTCAAGGGCCTGTACAAGTTATTGTGCTTTACGCCGGATGACAGCCGACAAGCATACCTTGATGCCTGGAATCTTCGTCGCATGCTTCGGTTTGGGTGCCGCCGACAAGCTGATTGCAAGAGACGTGGACAAACCCCCAGGGTTCCTTGGCTGAAAATGTTTTGGGGCCATGAATCAACATAATATTTGAGGTGTCTGTAGTATAGCATGTTTGCACTTGTTCGGTTCAGGACCTTTTGAAGTGCCACTGACTTAAACATGTGGTATGAATGGACAATGTTTAAGCGTTGGCTGATAAATAACTTTAATATATATATATTTTTAATTATATATATATATATTTATATTGTTGCTCAGTTCATCCCCCACAGGACCATCGAGTGGTGGAGTTGTTCAAGAAGATCGAAGATCTTCGTGCTGCTCAACCCCCCGGATCCAGAGTGAGATCCAAGAGCAGTGGACAGTTCAACAGATGGGATGATGTTGGCGATCTTTGGAATGACTCAGAGATTGCAACCGGTGATGGTCAAAAGGTAGAACTTGAAGTCATGGAGGAGCCATCGGAAACTGGTGGTGATGAGAACATGGACTACTTGCTGAGCCCATGTTTGACTCGCAAGCGCAAAGCTGCCGCTGCCTTGTCCGGGAAGGATGCCCCCGAGGCTGCGACATCGTCACCTCATGAAAGCGCCGGTGGGGAGCCGAAGAAGAAGCGGCTGAAACCAGCAAAGTCATGGGATGTTGCTCCCCAGCCCAGTTCATCCGGTCGAAGTTCGAAGCGTGTGGAACTAGATCAGCTTCAGCATGATATCCAGAAGATGCAATTGAAGGTCTCTAAATCCTTGTCCAGTCCCATGATTGGTTTAGAAATGTTTGGCCTTTTCTTTGTGATCCCCTGCGATGCTGTTTTAATCCGGTTCGGCTTCTGGCCTTCAACCATAAGCAAATATGCTTGCGCTTCTTTCAAGAATCATTTAATTTGCCATACTTCATGACCCATAATTTCCACACCATGGTCCGTTCTGAGCCCAGGTCAAGATCTTGGCACGATTGTCATCGATGATAGCCCTGAGCGTCCTGCAGCCGGTGGCACCAGCAAGAGCCTTTCAATGGATGAGGAGGGGTATTGGGGAGATGTTTTGTAAACATGAGGTTTAACTACCACCTTTGACAACAAGTTTCATTCCGGGCTACCTAGCGGAACACTTTGCACAGGTTGACACCTGCCCTTTGGAGATGCATGATGCAACCAGTCCTCCAGCGACTGCCGCAAATGATGCGTCGCCGCCTCCGAAGGTTGGGCCAACCATGGGTCCAAATACATGTACTTGCGTGCATACAGTAAGACATTTGATAATACGAGCATTCCATGTTGTCCTTTGATATCTTTTGCATGAATGCTTTTAGAGAAACCATGTGCAGTTCTGATGCCACTACAGCATTTAGCATCATTTAGCCAATGAGATGCTACGTTGATCCTGCCAGGATGTCACGCCAGCTGGTCAAGCTACTCTGAGGGCTTCGATTCGCAGAGAGCGCAAGGGCAAAGGTGGACGCCCAAAGGGCTCCAAATCAAAAGCCAAAAACGAATCCAAACAGAATTCCCGAAAGAAAAGGTCTCCCAAATCCAAAGCTTCTGATGAGACAAAGCCATCTCCGAAATCCAAACCAAAAGTGGAAGGCAAACGTCGAGCCAAGGCCGAAAAGCCTAAGTCACCAAAGCCTAAGTCACCAAAGACTAAGTCACCAAAGCCTAAGTCACCAAAGACTAAGTCACCAAAGCCTAAGTCACCAAAGACTAAGTCGCCATCCAAAGCAATGAAGTCGACCCGAAAAGGAAAAGGGAACAGCCCTGGAAAGGATGATCTTGAAACGGATGGTAAGACTTATGGTTGTTCACGGTGCCGGAATGCACGCTTGGGATGCAGAACATGCAGGAATCCCGATTTTAAACCCAGAGGTCCCCGCAAACCGCGCGACGCCTGAGTAGTTGTGGCGTGTTACGGCTAGGCTTGCCTCAGAGACAGTGTTTTTCAACGCTGCTGAGTTTTGAGGGATGACAGTGTTTTTCACCACTGAGCCCTGGCCGTTGATTGGCATTCTGGGGGGTTTCTCGTCCTTCTCGAGTTCATTACAATGACATCTATTCAAATCTTAAGAGATCTATTGTAGAACGTTATATGTTGAAAACTTGATCGCGAATCGCTCATGTAGAATGATTCCAGGATGCCCTTTATTGCAACAATGGCCGTCATTTTGGCACCGTAGGTATGGTGGATGACAGTGTAGGGAGTAGCCGTGCCGGTGTAAAGAACATTGGGGCGTTCTGTTCTTGAAACATGGGCACGCCTTTCCATCCTGCGTTGGATCGGTGGTGTGGCGCGAAAAAGAGATGGCGGGCAGGGGCGTGCAACTGTCTTAACCTTTTGTTCACACGCATCGTGGCTTAAAGAAATGACAAAGCAACGGCGTATCAATTCACATTGCTTTTTCTTGGACAGGACCCTCACCAGCCTGACATGTCCAAACCATGACATGCATGTGTGCACAAAACATGAAATCTTCCATGGAACAACCCCTTATAGTCAGTCCAACGCAAACGACAAATCATATCATCGCAAATGATTGTTCTTGAAAGGGCTGACGAATTGTTATGGTGTTTTGCCTTTCAAACTTTATGGTTAAGCCATTTGATGCTTGCCCAGCTGTACATCATAAGATTCTACCATTTGATGCGTTCTTTTCTGGATATACCATGGACCCTGTGGGACATTCAAGCTGAAATTCTTGAGTTGGCTGAATTGCCGGCCCTGCAGGCGTGAAAGGATGAGCCAAGCTTGGAAACTTCGACACCGTACGCTTACCCCGCTGATTGCATGGTGCGGATGGTTGGGGTTGGCGAATTGAGGATGCAGGCGGTTTGTCCATGTATGATCGGCGTATTATCATCACATCTTTGTATGAGCCATGGGGGGCTGAATGCCCGCAGGTAAAGCATTCGCATGCCAAGGAACATTCGTATACATGTGTTTAGATTTTTGAAATCATGCATGTAAATTTTCATGTGTAGATGTATCATGTTTAAAGTAGAATGTTAATACAGAAATTGCGAAAACATGTTTGTTACATATGGGAAAAACACTTTGCAAAAGTGGGTGTCCCTGGGACACTTTTACCTTGCAGCAAAACGTTTCATGGGGACACCCGTTCAAAACGTTCGGTCCATTCCACAGTTCAATTTAGCTGATCGACGGCTGATTAAGTTCGATGATGATTCTCGAACCATCAATCCGTGATGTATAATCAATGGCATTTGAACAAATCTGATGATAATCATTGTAGGATTGGCTGGACTTTGATATCGCCAGTTGTTGGTTCATACACCCTGCATGCGCAACCACATCGGTCCCAAACCATGTGCAGTAGCCTACGTTGGATGATTTGATATACTGCACTTCGTTGTGATGTTTGCGCAGCAATTTTACTGCAGCCACTTTTAGCATAGCAGAAAAGCGTTTGCCTTCACCATGGACATCTTGCCAAAGCGGCTCCTATTCCACCGGTTGCTTACTGCCAATGCCCCTGGAGTTGCTCATACGGCATCTTTATCATTTGACATGCGTGACGTTACGGGTCCAAATGACTGCGGGTAAAACATGCCCTGTGGAATTCCTCCCTGCGAATCTCCTAGGTTCTTCTCTTGATCCTGCTCTTGATACTGTATACTCCAGCATATGACTTGACAGAGGTGGGGATGCGGAGGGCCGATAGGAGAATGACATGGACCATCACAGGGACACACGTCATATGTTTATCATGCCTCTTCTTGAGTCATAGTCGGCCAAAGTGAATATCTACGAATGCATCGCATACCACGATTCTTCAATTGTTTATTCTATTTTTTTTTATTTATACCTATTCATTTATTTATTTATCTATCTATACATCCATTTATATATTCATTTATTTTTTTCTTATATTTATTCATTTTCTAATTCTAATATATTTGCTTCATTTCCCCTTGTTTTACTTGTAGCCACATCGGCCCCCTGAGTGTCCAAACCTTCCTCTGCAGCTCGACTTCTTCAGGCCTACCATGCGGCTGAGATTTGTTCTGGCTATGGTCTCTTAACTAGATGTCTTCGAGGCCATCAGTTGAAGGCACTGGCGCTTGATGTTATGGACTGGGTCCCCTACAAAGAAGTGAGGAACATACCTGATTTGGCAGCTTCAACCAATCCCCTTGATTTGCTTCAACCAGCGGGTTTCGTGTTTCTTTGATGCAATTTGCGCATGAGTTATCTCAAGGTTACCCTGGATGCATGGCATGTTCATATCATGCGCCTGTCATACTCCATTCCAAGGCTACTCCTCTTGGTGGTGCTACGCGGATGTGACCACATGGTTATCCACTTCGGGGTCCCATGTTCATCATGGGTAGTGGTTAGCCGTGGCACAACCCAGCGAACCTATTTGTCACCAATGGGTACCGATACCTGCCTATCAGTGGCAGAAGGAAATTGCATCGTGGCAAGGACTACAACAATGGGTTGTTGGGTTGCCTTGATTTCAGGATTCAATTGTTTCCTTTTCAAAAAGGGGTTTGCAATCATATTCATTGAAAATTTACAACCTCATCACAAAACCTTAATGCAACCATGCAGCCAACCCTGGGTTCCCTTGAGGATGGTCTTAGCTATATGGCTACTCCTTGGGAAGCTGGGCACATTCACCCTGGAGCAACCTTCAAGCTCAATCATCATGAGACATCGCCGGTTGCAGCAGTTGCTTCGTGTTATCCGGGCATCTTAGTTGGGAAATTCGAGACACGCAATAAGAGTTGCAATCATCTTACCCCAGGCCCATGAATATCGTATGGATATCCGTGCCATTTGGCCCAGGTATGGCGTATGGACTTCTGGATGAAGCTCTACGGGCATCCGAGCCCGAAGAGAAGTTCCATGTGGAGCAATTCAAGGGCCGTTGGCAGATTTGGGACTGGACAGCTGAGGAGGGATAAAAAAGCTCAACAGTCTAGATTGGTGAGGCGATACAAGAATAAAGAAGGCAAACCACGTTTTGCTGGAAAGAAACAAGCATTGAAAGCATCAGCGATTCTTGCATGCACTCGAGTTGGAAAACTGCAATCGTTTTTTGGTGCAAGTTGTACATGCCTGCATGCATCACCATTTTCTGTCCATGCCATTGAGGAGATACCCTCTTGGATTTGGATTGCGGTATGTAAAGATCTTCGAGTCATTGAAAAAGGAAAACCAGGAAAGGCGACAAATCTTTGAGGCACCTATATCAGTTTTTTCTACTTGTGCAGGACTCCATGCTGATTTCGAATTATAGTTCATGCGCGCTCCCTGCTCTGTCCCACTTGCGAGGCGCCTCCAGCGAAACAGATCACTCCACGCTTCATCATGGACCGCATTGAAGCGGACCAAGAGACCTGGCAGGATGCCAGGATCGACGGGGTCTTGCAATATCTGAGATCCAATCGAAACTTGAATCCTCAAGCTTCTGAACTCATGAACCTTGTGGACAGATTTCTCCATAGGTATAGGTCATGATCCAAGAGGGGTCAACTGTGGTCAGTGAGTGCGATGCAAAAGTCACCATGGAAAGCATGATGCAATGCGCAATCCATACAGAGATGCAAACATGCACAATAATTGATTTAATATGATACAATAATCCGTTCAAAAGTGATACAAACGTGATACGAAAGTGATACGAAAGTGATACGAAAGCGATACAAAAGTGATACGAAAGCGATACAAAAGTGATACAAAAGCGATACGAAAGCGATACAAAACCGTACACAACTGAAAAAAACCGGCACGAAACCATGCAACATGTATTTGTGCATGCTCTCTTTTTTGCAACGCGCTCAAAAAAACACAGATTCAGGTTTTTTCCAAAAAAACCTCAAAACAGCAAGGCGTAAAAAAGCGATACAGTTGCGACAAAATAGTGAAAAAGTGGCGTAAAAAGCCGTACCCTCACATGTTACCACTTGTTGTTGCAAATTTGCTTATAATTGCTATAATTGCAGCCTGCTCAAGCAATGACTGACCTCCCTGGCCGCTCTTGTAAATCGCTTGATCGGGGTATCAGCTATCTTCTTCACCAAATGGGCGAAGCCAAAGCTGAAGACCGTGATCTTGAGGAACAAATCAAAGTTTCTCATCATATATTAAACATGCTTTTTATGACTCTCAACGCAACCTTTGCTCTGAAACCTTTGGTTAATTAATCTTCGTACAATCCCCAATCCACAACACAATGAACTGAGGCTGCTCGTGAACGCAAGCTTCAGTTGGAAGAGCTTCTGAAAAAGGCGGATGAGGAGCAGGCTGCCCTTGAAAAAGCAAAGGAAGAGTGTGACACGGTCTTGGAAGGTGGTGCTCCACCAGTGTCATCTCTGCCGCCCGGGGGATGGGATGCTGCAGGGGGTGATGATGAAAGTGAAGAGAACACGCCGAAACAAAATGGAAGTGGAGGGCCTGATGGTGATGTTAATGATGGTGATGGTGATTCAGGTGTCCCAGCGGATGGCGAAGCACCAGTGCCCGACCCCAATAGCTTTCGCACCCCTGACCGCCATTCCAAGAGTTGTTCATCCCCCATTACCCCGACAGAGCTGGAGGAGCACACGCCGCTTGATACCCCTTCTGTAGATCCTCTGTTACACCGTCGGCCTGTTCCGACCCCTGCACGGCTTGTGTTGAGGGAAGGTTGGGGCCATGGTCACCCGAGTTCATGTGAATCTTTGGCTTCCCGTGTGGCTGACGAAGATGATGATGCGCTTGGCAACCAGCCCTCGGATGATGCCTACATGATTTTGGAAGAGACTTGATATAATATATGTTTATCGAAATGCGCCCACTTACCCATGTGTGTGCGTGGAATTCATGGTCCTCCATGCCGGAGCAGCCGGCCTCTGCATCTAAGGACGAAGATGCTGAGACTGTTCCTGGGATTCCGTCGCCGCTGGCTGGAGTGGAATCTTGGTTGGTGCTATGGGTTGTACAGCATCATGTTCTCTTTATTTTTCATTTAAATTTTTGAAAAAAATCTAAACATGTTTATTGCTGGATATTGGTAAAGATGATGATGTTGATGATAATGACGATGATGAAGATGATGATGATGATGATGATGATGATGATGATGATCGTGATGGTGACCATGGTGGTGATGATGATGATGATGATGAGACCCTTTTAAAACCACCAATTTTACAAAGTGACCCAGAACAAGGTTTTGGGACCCCAAAAACGTTTCCCGGGTCACTTTGAAAATTGGTTGTTTTTTAATGGGATGATGATGATGCTGATGATGATGGTGATGATGATGGTGGTTGTGGTGGTGAAGATGATGATGGTGGTGGTGGTGGTGGTGATGATGATGATGATCAATAGCCTCTCCCTAGATGTCTTAGGACGCTGCTGTTGCTGGTGACAGCGAAATCGACGATGACGAAGACGCATTGCTGGCAGAAGCTTTGGCACTGAGTATGGAGCAGAATCAGGACAGATGTTGGTGTCAAACAAGGTGGCATGAAGTGTTCCTTCTTCTTGTAGGTTTTTCTTTCAACATTTTCACTTATATCTATGCAAGGGGCGAGTGCTTGTATAGACAAGAAAAATCAACGCGAAGGATGCCATAATCGCTATCGAAACATTTCATGGGGATTATATAGAAAGCTTCGGATACTTACCTTATCCAAAAAGAACCCTTTCCAAAGCTATGCTGTTGTGGCCTTTCACCCGGTCATGTTTTGGGGCGGCTGGCAGGAGCCGCAGTCATCCGCTGAATCTCCCCCCGTCGATTCCAAACATGCCTCTTAGCTGCGGTGTTTTTCAAGTTGCAGGGCTCCAACATGTTCCCACCTGTAACAAGACTTATAATGGTATATAATGGTATGACATGATACATGTGTGTATATATTGTCGACCGATGGTCCAATTTCTGATCTTTGTTTGAACCCCATGTTGGACGCTCCACATCCGTCTTGTGAAGTATACCTTTTGCGTCGATCCTTTTAGCCAAGGTTCTGCCAAAACGTGTGAAGACCGCTCTCCCTCCTGCAGAGCCAGCTGGCGCCAAGCCAAAGGCTGACAAGGAGCAGTGATTGTCAGACTCTGCGACCATCGGTAGTGTTCTATAGGTTCGATGTTAATATTTTATGAAGAAAACTATATACACAGAATTTTTTGTTCTTAAAATATATATATATATACATATATATTTGTATATTTTACAAATCTTATGTAAAAAAGATATATATAGAGTCGATTTACACCATCATTTTTTATTTCAGCATTTTCATGCATCTTGCAAACCTCAACTTAAAACCATTGAATATCCATCTTGACAAATATCCCGAACTTGAATCAGATGGAAACCTAAGCCGGCTGATTATCGAAATTGGCGTGCCTAAAACACATGTTGCTAGATTCTTTGCTTTCTCTCACTCTCTCTCTCTCTCTCTCGCTCTTTTTTCTCTTTCACTTGAGTTCTATCCATCATCATGTGTCCACCATGATGTTTGCTTAATCGCATAGGGTGCCCTCAACAACAGGAGTGCTCGCTCAAAATCAAGGTGCCGAACAAATCCTTGACAGAGAGCGCCGCGCTCCAGTCCATCAGGCGCCTGTGCAAGGTTTCGAAGAAGAGCGGCAAGCGCAAGGTGTCGCCAGAGGTGGCGCAGCAGTTCCTTGGGTGTGGCTCTGGGCGTAAAGAGCTGATTAAGTTGTGGATCAAGTGCAATGGAAACCTGGAGCCCTGGTTCGATTAATTGATTGTCATGATCCGTGGTCGTTTGTATGCTACCATTTATGGCGTTATAACCCATATAGTCCATAAACCATCATCTAAGGAGCAGTTCACTCATCGAGCAGAATATTCAGTGAAGCGGAGACGAAGTAAGAAACTCCAGATCACAGCTGGTTGGTACACTGAAGATGCGCTGAGAAACGACCTAAAGGTATCCCAGTAGCTTGTCAGCAACATGCGTGTCCAAATGTTTATCTATATCTATTGGAAACCATGCATGCATCTTGATGCGGGTGACTATTGAATCTAAGGCAGCGAGTCAAAGCCATGATCTCGTACTGCACCCACAAGACTCGAAAAGCGACCCATACCAGGCCACAGATGGGACCATTTCAGTTATACATTTTGCAACCCAACATTTTGCTCATTATCTTACTTGTTGCATCTCACACGGCCAGGCGAGACAAATACCAACGCAATGTGAAAGAGTATTACATCGAGGTTTCAACCATGGGAACCTTTGAAGAGGAATGGGAAGAAAATTTGAGTCAGACTTTTGGAACCGAGACTGATGGGGCAGTTGGGGGCGTCCTCAATGGAGTTGATGGCCCTGGCCCGGGCATGGGGTATTCTGATGAAGAGGCTGCTGGTGTGGAGGATGAGGAGGGTAGCGAGCCGCCTCCTGAATCATCTAATGAAGCGGACTCAGAGGAGGAAGAATCGACCCAGCCATCCAAGAAGCGCGGGAAATCTCAACAAGCAAAGGAGGAACCTTGTGAGGAGGAGAGTTTATTTTGAGATATTTCACGCCAACGTAAATTTGAAAACCATTCCGTGATATTCCATCATCCATCTTAAACAAGTTTTCTATCACGCAGCCAAATCTGAGAGGACATTGAAGCTGTTGATGAACTCTTGAAACAGATTTGGAAAATGGACAGCAAGCTTGCTGCTCTTATCCCCAAGCTCAAAGCTGTTGAGGATGGTGCTACGCCCCTTTATTGCGATTCATTGTACGGTAAAACATGCACTGCAAATATTTCATTGGTTGCTTCCACGCTTCACCTGTTGATTCTTTGGGTCTGAACCCTCTAAACTCTTCCAAGGTATGTGACAAAGGTGGGCGAGTACCAAACCTCTCTGATGTCGGCTCATGATGAGATTGCATCCATCAAGGCTGAGTACGATGCTGACCAGGAGTTAAGCCATGAGAATCTTGAATACAACAGACAGCATCCCGCGACCATGCTGATGAAAACTTTGGTGTCAAACTGTCATCTTTATGTTTGCGTTTCGTACCCTGGCGTTCTTAGGAACATGAAGAAATTGAAGGAAAAGAACCGACAGGTTGAACTCTTGTTTGAATCTTAATCCATTTTGCTCTGTCTACCCCTCCAACGCCCAGACAAGAAGCTTCTTCCAAGAGCATCATCACTCATCCTCACACCTTACAGCGGCTCAGGTGCAGCAAAGCGACCATGGAAGTTACGAAGATCAACAGGACATGACATGAGGGCCATGCAGGGTTCTTGGTACCGTGCAGGTATGGCAGGAAACAATTGATGGCTCATGGATGCCGATGGGTGCATAAAACTTCAAACTTGCAATCTGGCAGCAAACGTGGATCGATTCATATAGTATCGCGACATGTTAATCTATATAGCTGATTAAAATGTATTGCGACGACCTTGCCGCTCACCCAATTCTACTTCCAGGACCGTGTTGCGGAAGGGCGCCAAAGCCAAGGCACCAGAGGCTACACAGGTTGATGGCGATACTCCTGAGAGCAGGGCGAGTGCTAAGGCAAAAGCTAAGGCTCAAACAAAGCGAAAAGCTAAGGGTACGAGGCCGAAGAAATAGTCATTTTGAAACGGGCCTAAAAATCGATCTGATGATATTATATCATTACTGTAATTCAATGTTGTGATTTTAATATTGTATGATCTCTTCATTTTATCCATAGAAGCAATCAGTCATTTTGAGTTTCCAATTCAGGCTCACACGTAGAGTAGATCAGAAGCAAGCAGCAGGCTTGACGTTTTCCATGCAAAGCATGGGCAAGTGACGTTGGCTAGTTTCCAACGATACATGTGGTGGCTTTCGGTGGCTCGGTCACAGATTCTGGAATGATAAAACTAAATCGTTTGATCTTTGAAGGAATTGTTTTTAAAATTTGCTGATAAAAACCAAGCCCTTCATAGCCAACCAAAAATCTCTAGGGGTCTGAAGTCTGACACTGGCTTCATGGAACAAACCTTCAGTTGGATTCCCAGCTTGAGGTGTCAAACCGCAGATCTTTCAAACGCACACGGCGAAAAACATATGATGCTGCATGGAACACCGGTAGCCTTTGGAATGAATTGGCACACATATACCCCCGCTACATGGATCTAACATCAGCAGCCCCGCGCAGGTACTAAACCAACCGGCTCTATCTTGAAGCCCAAGCATCCAAGAAGAGGGAACTCTGGCACGGGCCATTTCAAAGGAAGTGTTCCTGCTGAATTGGTTTTACCTTTTTGGGGGTTTGCTATTTTGGGGCACCCTTTTGTCCAACATCCGAACCTTCTAAATGTTTATTGCCGCAGTTTTTGTCTTTTGAGTGAAGGGTCGATGGCAGGGATAACCTTGTTTGATGATGAGGTTGGGGGGGTATATCAATAAATGATTTGATTGACTTGAGATGTATAGCTCAACGGACAATAAATGTTTAAAATTTGATTATAATGGTGAATGGGTACAAGATTTCTATTGCATATAAGTGGTTGATCGTGTTCAGTGGCAACTTACCACTTGATCGTGTTTACGGGTCCTTGATTTGCGTGACCTTGTTTCCAGATATGGCTGAGGAATGATATTGTTGACATCCCCTGTCACAGCTTCTGGGGCACCGTTCTGGTTGGCGGCGTGGTAAACTTCCCACGCTTGAGTCCACCAAATCCAACAACCAGTACTATAGATACATCGGCTGGTGGTTTCGACAATGCTTTTCTTATTGTTTGAAATGCAGGGTTATGGCACGTTTAAGAAACATGCGGGAAGTGCTTACAATCACCCACCAATATAATATACATTTACTATAGCTTTCAAACACACGAGCAATCCTTGCCAAACCTAAGCCGCTCTTAACCACCATCAAAAGGTCATTGGCCATGATGCCAATTTTTTGGTATCAACCAACATCTTGTTGGCCACAGATACCGCAAGGAATCCATGCACAAAAACACCAACACATGAACTTAAATACACACGCGTGCAAATGCACAAGTCAAAAATATGGGTATACAATGCAAACATCAACAAAAAACATTGCGACGAGGTACTCACATATTCATACATGCATGTTGAATCTAGCATCACGTAAGACAGGAAACATCAGTGATTGATGCATTGCTGCGTTGACATGCTTTAACTTTAAACGCAATGTGATCATGTACATCAAGGCCATATAGAGGCTGCTCGGATATGTTGAAAGTAATTGGTGTAAACCAAGTTGGTATCAAATGGTCAGCGCAAAATGGTGGTAATGGTACGAACACTGAACGAATGGAACGGTTTTACCAGAAACAAAACATTGGGAGCCCAACTGAATGAATTCAAATCTGGGAACGGAACCAGTCTGTTTGGGAATTTCACCCTGGAGAGCCTGAGCCGACCTAGGTTAGCGAAGTGGATATCTGCGAGATTGCTGGCGCTATATATTCTGAACTGGTGGATGCCCACGCGCATGAAAGCTTGGCGTCTAGTGCTTTTCTTGAAGAGCTAGCTACGCTGAACAAGACTAGCCATGCAGCCCGACTATATCCAAAACTTCTGAATTACAATCTGACGGCCAACATTCCTGAAACTTGGATAGACGTGGGGCTTCCTTGGAAACACCCTGTCCTCTCCTTCAGGGACATTGTCAAATGTTTGTCGCAAGAAGGCAAAATGGATTTGGTGTTACCGAATGATGTTCCTTTGGATGCTTTCTGGGACCGTTTTCGCTTGGTGGAGCCAACGCATCCTGTGTTTGAACGCCACGCGAGCTGTTTGAAAGATGTGGTGCCCATTCTGTGCCATGCCGATGAAGGCACATCGCAGAAGAAGCGGGCCATCATGATTTTCAACATCCAACCTTTGATCGGGCACGGAACTTCGCGTGGTGGCGCTGGACTGAACTTTATAGGTCAATCCCTAACCACGAGATTCCTGTACTCGACAATGGCTGGCAAAGTTTATGCTGGGAAGAAATCAGCTCGCCTCCGGGCTTTGGTTCACCACTTGGCGCTTGAGCTGAAACATTGCTTCGAAGATCCAGTTGAAGTTTGTGTGCGGGGACATCGGCGCTGCTTGTACTTTTGCTGCATCGGCGTCAAAGGTGATTGGCCCGCCTTGGTGAAGCTAGGGCGGCTTGCTCGCCACCATCTTCGCGATTCAAACAGGGATGCCCCTGGCATATGTCACATGTGCCGCGC
Organism: Symbiodinium kawagutii; assembly: GCA_009767595.1. Classification (NCBI taxonomy): domain Eukaryota; class Dinophyceae; order Suessiales; family Symbiodiniaceae; genus Symbiodinium; species Symbiodinium kawagutii. The sequence continues at coordinate 91,837 of VSDK01006886.1, read as the reverse complement.
TGGCCAACCTGGTTTTTCCTGGCACCGTTGGGATTTCAGAACAATGCAAAAAATGCACGAGGCGGCCACGGATCCCTTTGCTATTCCTGGGGGGGGTCCGCTTTCAACGATTGTGCCCCAGCCAACTGACATTGCTGGAAAAGCAAGGTTCTTTAGACCAGATGTCTTTCACAATTGCCACAAAGGCTTGGTCGGCGACCTCTGCGCGAATGCCATGGCAACTTGAACAAATTGACATTGATCGCGTGTGAACATTGTCAAACTTGTCACAGACATGCATGGCAGGGTATAATGATGCATTCTTTCACCAAGGCTTTGATGACTTGATGACCAGAAGTTTGTTTTGAAATTTTCACACGAAGGTTTTCTTTGTACTGTTGGGGTTGCTGGGGGCCTGACTTTAGCCATCACTGCGCACGCCAAACCATCTAAGGTAACTTTGATCGACCTTGGCCTGGTGGCTGGCTCAGTTGCAAATGCGTGCGATGCAATCCATAGCCAAGCTGTGGAGTTTGCTCGGGCAAACAAATTGCAGCTCCACATGAATGCCTTGACTCGGACTCTACTTGGCTATCCGAATTCTTGGACATATCCTTCGGTCAACTGGTTCAAAGGTGATGACACGCGTACTTTGTGTTCATTCCTGGTGTCCAAATTCGCTGTCTTGGTTGATCAGCCCGAGAACGGACATATCAGCTATGTGGCTTCCATCCACCAAGCATTGGTGGCAGCCAACCTGTTTTTGTCGACGCTTTACCGGTCGGGGCTTTGGTTGACTGAGCGGCAGAGGCGTCGCATCATTGACTCGGTGGGCTCCCTTTTGGAACATTTCACACAATGTGCCAACTACGCTTTTACTCAAGGATGGGTTCGATTCAAATTCCAGCCAAAGTTTCACATGATTGCTGAGCTTCGGTATGGCCTCATGATGGATGCCAAAGAAAACCGTGCATCCATTTCTCCATTGGCATTCAGTTGCCAAATGGATGAAGATTTTGTGGGCCGAATAGCGACCCAATCCAGGCGGGTGAGTGCCCGCACGCTGCATGTGAAGGTATTGCAGCGTTACAAGATTTCATTGGCGGCAGGGTGGTGAAAACATGCTTTTAAATCGTGGCGACTTTTAGAATGTGGCGACTTTTAGGAAGTTGCCCTATTTTTAGGCGACTTTTAGCAGTATCCACTTTTTTATGGCGACCAGGCTTTCCAGGTAACTATATTTTTTCTCTTTCACTTTTAGGATGCTGGCTAAGCGTGATGATTGGTCATGAGTCATGACTTGTCGTTGGCATGGTGCCATGGTTGGTACCCCATTCATTGGACACGCTGAGAAATACAGTCTTTACCCTTGACATTCATCTCAACTAGCCCTGTAAACAGAAAATGTCTGGTCATCATAATCAGGATGCTGCTTAACACGATGTATTTGCCCAGCCTTGCAATGTGGCTGGTGGCGTGCCCATCAAACAAATACTCTCATCACTCCAGCAAACTCTTCAAACGAAAAATTCTGAACAAAAACACCGATGATCTAGATCTGCAGATGTGATGATGTGATGATCTAGATCTGCAGATGTGAGGGTGTGAAGATCTAGATCTGCAGATGTGAGGATGTGATGATCTAGATCTGCAGATGTGATGATGTGATGATCTAGATCTGCAGATGTGATGATGTGAAGATCTAGATCTGCAGATGCGATGATGTGATGATCTAGATCTGCAGATGTGAGGGTGTGAAGATCTAGATCTGCAGATGTGAGGATGTGATGATCTAGATCTGCAGATGTGATGATGTGATGATCTAGATCTGCAGATGTGATGATGTGAAGATCTAGATCTGCAGATGCGATGATGTGATGATCTAGATCTGCAGATGTGATGATGTGATGATCTAGATCTGCAGATGCGAGGGTGTGAAGATCTAGATCTGCAGATGTGATGATGTGAAGGTGTGTTGATGTGCAGGTGTGATGATGTGAAGATGTTGATGAAGATGTTGATGTGCAGATGTGATGATGTGAAGATGTTGATGTGCAGATGTGATGATGTGAAGATGTTGATGAAGATGTTGATGTGCAGATGTGATGATGTGAAGATGTTGATGTGCAGATGTTTATATACGGCTGTTTTTTTTACGAAGAACCCTTCGCAGACGCTCTCGGGAACTATGATAAATAAGAAGGAACCAGAATCAGAACTGCTTCAAATGACACAGTATGATACGGTAACATCATGTAACATCTGATATTCATTCTTGGTTCAGCTTTAAGAACGAATGTCACAAAGTTCTCACCCCAGAACTATCCACCGAAGCAGGTCCCGAGTGAGCAGCAAGCTTTCCAACAGGCGAAACAGGACCTCCATTGGGTTGTGAGTCCAAGGGTTCCGGGTTGATAATGTTCCCATTGAAGAGCCAAAAATGATGCTTTACAATCTATTGACCATGATGTTGGTTGATAATGATCATGGTCAAACTACTGTTAAACGCCTGTAGTCAGTACATAACCAAAATGATGACTTATATAATGCGGAATCGAACCTAGTGAGTTCATCATTTTGACTTTCCCAGGGTGGTCTGGAAGGGGCAAACTTGGCCACCAGCGCTTAGTCGTCCTCATGATCGAACATCGAGGCCAAGTGCATGCTGCTCCCAGTACTGCTCTGATGCAAGTGTCGCAAGCCATGGAAGGATTGGACGTGGCTCCTGACACCAATCACGGTGCTGTGAATGTTGGAGATGTAAATAAGCATGTATTATGTATATACATATCTATATATATAAATATATATATAAATATATATCACACAGCTATATTTCTCTCTCTAAAAACATATATTTATATATGTCAATTGAACAATATATATATATATCATGTATGTATACTTGCATATATGTTAACAAGTAAATGCGGGACATTGGATATGTGAATCAACAGGTGAATAAAGGCTGGATCTATTATGAATACATACATATATATTTACAAAAAGCATGAATGATACACAAGACAAACTACATGAACATATCTACATCCCATGAAAACCAGTCTAAACCACTTGCCGTGGGGCAAGGAAGACTGTACCCATGGCGAACATCCCCCAATGACCCAACTAGTCCAACGGGCCCCAGGTCTTCAAAATTCCAGGAAACAATGTCGACTTGTTGAGTGACACCCCGGGTACCAGCCGATGTGATCATGTTGATGCTATTGATATGACAAGCCATTCTGCACATAGGATGTATGCATTACATGATATTACATGTATATGAAATCATATGTAAAATTACAATGTCTGCAACACACGCATACTTTGGACAACATGGACTTAAGTACACTACTATACACTAAATCGCTTATCACGATCCTAGATCCAAAGCGGGGTTCACAATGAATGGCTTCAGTTGTCTCTGCCATGTATCTTTCGGTTGTTCTCGCCGTTCTCCGAAGGCATATCTTGATTTTGGACGGCCAACTCCTGCAGAAGGGAAGCTCCAAAGATTGCAGTCAAATTCAACTCTTGAACAGTGTTGGTATTCGAGTCCCTATAGGGACAGAAACGACTCACTATGTAAGCAAGTAAGCATCCAAGTACGTATGTATAACAATATATGTCTGTAAAAAACATGTATAGTTATATAATGTGTATCATGTATCCATTCATTTTGTTGTTTACGTCAGCACTCAGCGACGCTGATGAAAGGGCAAGGTCCACGTTCTATCTGTCCTTCAGCTTTGATAGGTCATTGGCACCGGGATCTTTGTTGACAAAACTTTGTCCTCGGAGCTGCTCGGAGGACTGAAACTGGTTCAGGACTGATTGCTCTCTGGCGAGTGGTTGTCCACTGCTCTGAAGAAGTTCAACCAACCATCCCTTTTCTCGGCGATGGAGAGCCTGTGCCTCAACCAACTATCCCAAATATTAGGTAGAATTAGAAATGTTCAAAAACCACCAAGTACAGTAGCTAAGTTGTCCCGAGGAAACATGTAGGGAACTAGGACCGAAAGTAGACTTGTCGACAGCAACAATGGGGACATCATGAGATTCCAAGTTGTGAAAACGGTAGATTGCCTGCTTGAGAACAAGCCTCGAGCCTCCTGGTTAGTAGCTGATGTTGATCATCTTTCCTGTGGTCTACGGACAGGTCGTATGCTGTTGTTCTGGCATATATATATATATATATTGTATAAAACATGATGCAACAAAAATCAACCATCATTCACTAACTTGAAATCTAATCCAAGCATCTCCGCCACATTGTCAGTGGTGGGTGGCTTCACCAAAAGAGACGCACAAAAATTCCAAGACCTTCTTACCTCCACACTTTGTGATTTTGGCAACGTATCAGTTCCACTGGGTTGGCTTCGCACGGTCCAGGCTTAAGTTCGAACAACACATGGGTGAACCCGACAGTGACAACATCTGAAAACCGTAACAGCCTTCATGATCCACAGCGAAGCTGGTCGAATGCTCAGGGAAGCCACCAAGAAACAGGGCGACAAGCCACAGCTTGAAGCCAAGACAATACACATTACCCAAAAATCATATATCACAAATCTCTAATACCATAACATACTATCTCTATACCATAATTATCATGATTTCAATTGAATCTTAAACCGAAAAGGAGCAGAGACTACTCGACAACATCATAATTTCATACATTGACTGTCAAATGATTGACAGGCAAAGAGTGTCGACATGTAAGAACATCGAGGTAGAACATGGATGAACACGGTATATATTGAATCAAAACAAACGGCAGGCGCATGTTTACGAGTTACAATCGCAGGTGGGAGACGAAAACTTTTGTAAGGTCTAAAGAGCGGCTGTTTATTTCGTCTGGTAGCTAGGAGACCCTAGGTGTAATTGCGATTGGCCATGGTAGAATTTCTATCTGCTTCCACAGCATTCCGGATGTTGAAAACGGGATAGCAGGCATGTAGATCTAGATCGGGGGTATGGATCGTCTGAGGTGCTGGTCTCAATCTGGATTTGATTATTTGACTTGCACAAACATCTCAAAAGCACAGCCAGGCCCTCTGAATGGATTCAAGACAACAATACAGAAACAAAAGACATATAAAGAACAACACAAGCATCAATATCTATCTATCTATTTATCTATTTGTCTGTCTGTCTGCCTGTCTATCTATCTATCTATCTATCTATCTATCTATCTATCTATCTATCTATCTATCTATGTATCTATCCATCTATCTATCTATCTATCTATCTATCTATCTATCTATCTATCTATGTATCTATCTATCTGTCTGTCTGTCTGTCTATCTATTTATCTATCTATCTATCTATCTATCTATTGATCTATCTAGTCTATCTAGTCTATCTATTTAGTCTATCTATCTAGTCTATTTATTTATCTTCTATCTACCTATCTATCTATCTATGTATCTATCTATCTATCGATCCATCAATCTATACAGCAATGCATACAAAATACATTTAGAACATGAGTGCATAGAACTATAATTAATTTGTATCTCTGTGTATGTAAGCATCAATATCAACAACAACATCAACATCAAAAGATAGTACCAGTGGCGGCCCCAGCGTCCATCCAGGAAAAACAGATGGAACCGCGAAAGCCAGTCTTCCAAGAGATCAAATAGCTTTTGATCGCTCTCCTGGCCAACCCTGAACCTCGTGATTCAGAGTGATTGCGGTGATTGCACATTCCAAGCAACCTGTCTATACTTCTTCTGGTTGGTTAAAGATCATAGACCAATTGTAAATCCTCATTGATGAACCATTGTTCTATTGACATGTTCTTTACAGTGATTAACCACTATCAGCTTATATTATTACCGTTGTATTGACCATGGTTGACCACCCATGTTGCTTTCCACTTCCCTCCTGAAACGAACGAGTTTGGCATAGGCTTACTAGCAGGGCATGGGGATCGCAGCCAAGCTCCCTGGTGGCACCACCCATGCTCCATGGGGTGGTACCAACATGCCTTAGTCCCAACAGGGCTTCGTACCCAAAAACGAACTCACTTTGCCGACCAGTTCACCTCACACAAGGGGAAGTGTGGCGAGTTGAAGCTATGAACATGGTCAGCATGTCAGCAGCGAGTGGCAGAACCCGTGGAATTTGAAAATGGTTGTCGTCTTTGGATGTTTTTTCGGACTTCTCTTACATCCTTTCCCTCTGTTCGGTGATCTTGGATACCACCACACTCTCCATGCTCGCTCAATCGCTACTGTATTTCCAGGTCATCATATTGGATACCACTGGATACCAATCTCTGGCTTCGCCTGGATGATTATGCTGCCCTGTCAGCAACAAGGTATTGAGTCTGGGATCATAAGCCTTGGGCACAACTCAAAGCATCATCACTGGAAGGTCCCGATGGTGAATTCTTGGCAAAAGGAAGTTTAGCGAAAATTGTTCATTTGTTCGTTATTGTTCTGATATCGTTTTTGGGAGCTTTTAGCTTACTACATTGTTTAAGAGGCGCCGGTACTATTTTCTGATCAAATTCCTGCCACATTGTGTTGACCATGGAGAGTTTAGCCTCTTAAGTATCCCTGATGAACATGGTTAAATTGTGTTGATGCTTACAGTGAACGACTCTGAACGGTTGGGCGTATCCGCTGTCCTTGAGGCACTTATCGATCGCGGCCGCGTGGCTTTGCTGATCAGAGGACTCGGTGACCGGAACTCCATGGGACTCGTGATTTGAAGTTAAAGGACAAGGACAGCAGGCTGGTAACCATCCTAATCACCCAACCGAGACCGTAGTGACCACTATAAGAAGTAAGGCCTTAGGTTCCTTATGGTTCCTTAGTGACTCGGAGCCAACAAATGACCATTGGGAGGTTGAATCATGCCTAGCCTCGGGGCCTCGTTGCTTTGTTTGGATGGTTACTGCATCTTATCGGTCAGCGATGATCTCGTGGCGACTAGGGAAGCAACCAGAAGCAACGTTGCAACAGCTGGTTCACAAGCCATTGAAGTATATGGCTTCAAGATGTTTCAAGATCATCAAGTGTATGGTCCTAGTTGAAAGATAGGTAGTGCATATTTGAGACAAGTTTTGACCAGCCTCCCAATGGCTTGGGGGCCCCGCCTTGCAGCTTGCGAAAAGAATTCACGCCATGATCAATCAACTGGTGGTCGAGACAAAATAGAATCCGGAGACAGGCAAAACACTCTTGAACGCCAAGAACTTTAAACACAAGCTGACACTATGAAATATTTGGCTTCGAGAGTGGCATGCTATGGAAATGTCAAACAATTCTTACAGAAGTGGATCTACACAACCTAGGCAGCAAAAGTGAATGTGTGAAAATACACAAAGCACGGTGGCAAATGATTTAGCCAACCATTTTGAGAAGTTGACATGTCTTTTTTTGTAAATCAATTCTGGTTTCAACGAACAAGTAGGGATTCGTTAGAAGGCTTGTTGTAAACCGATATCAATGGTTGCTATGTCTGAATATTGACCATGGATGCCTGGATGGCCATGGCTGGTAGACAGCCCTGTCTCTTGGCAAAATGAGGTCCGCCGCGGCATCGAGAGTCGCCAATCCACGGTCCATAGTGTATGTCTCGTGGCATCGTCTACCCTGCCCCAACAATCCCAAAATGATCGCGGTAGGTAAACCATCATTGAAACACTTTGACCCTGGCTGGCAATTCCAACTGCTCCTTTCCAAACAATTAGCTGAGACCAATTCCATACCTCAGCTGGCCTATCAAGAGGTTCCAAACAACCTCACTGAGCATCCCAAAGTTTCAGACCCCTTTGCATCGCCATCGAGAGGCATAGTTGAACAAAGATCTTTGCTCTGTGGCATCCCTTTTTGGAAACCAAGCGCTGGGTTCTCCGTCCACGGCGTTGTCCAGCAGCGCCTAGCGGAGCGTGATCCAGTGCCGTCCCCTGCAGGTTCGCCCTGGTTCAGTGACCTTGTTGGGCACGGTGCCATGGGTTGGTCTCCCCTTAAACCACTAGTCAAACATCTACATCGATAAACCAACAAATGCCTTGATATTGTTTGTCATACTCAAGATTTAATTGCTAGTCACCAACCAATCAAGCATTCATGAACTATTGTTTCATCATGAAATAGACAGAAGTTAACCGTTTATTGACCATGAATTCAATGATCATGAGGGGATGAATCAATATCATGATGCAGATCAGCCATAATCATCAATGTCAGTTAATCATCGGTATCATTGGTTAAGAATCAATTTACAAGAGTCACTTTCAAAACATTAGGCAATCATCAGCCATCTTCGATGCCCAAACATGTTTGGTCAACACCCGGGAGATCCACAGCCGAACTCAACAACTCTTTCCGTTTTATGGGGGGAAGGGTTCTTAAAATGGAGAACACCCGAAAAAAGTGGGTTTGTCATGATAAATGGGGTTCCCCCTATTTTGAGAATCACGCACATGTTTGTATATGTTTTAGGATGGATCTCCCTGAGTGTTGTACTTGATCATGTTTGGACGAGTGATTCCGCCTGCTTACAATGGATACAACTGGTCTATCTTCAAACTCTTGGTGGTTTCCCTCTGTTGATCTTACGTGATCGGTACTACCCTACATGTATAGGGAGCGGCTATGCCATTAAAAGACAAATGCACTCTCCTTCCTGGTGAACTTGCGTGTGTGTGTGTGTGTATCACAACAACTACAACATACAACTTGACATCAATTTTAAAAATGATTTCATGAATGATGTCAAGTCAAATATCAACATCTGATTGCCAACATGTAAAGTGGATAATATAGCATATTCACTATAGTACTTCATGTATGGTAAAAAAATACAGATATGATTTGTAATATGGATAATCTGTGATATAGACGCAGCATCTATGATATGCTATAACATGTAAAATATAATCATGACATCCATATTTACATGAATTGTGTGTGTATAAGTTGAATAAAGAATTTTGCATAGGTACACAAAAAGCGAATCACCTTCCAATTCTCATGTACCAACTCCGGAACATCAGCGACTGGTTGAATCTTCGTGGCACCCGGAGCTCTGGTAGCTGTTGGGTGCGCTACCAACAGCTGACATGGCAGTGCTCCCTGTTGGGATACCGTGTCACTATGCATATTTGTTTCCACCCATCTTAACAATACACATTCGGTAGTAAATCCCATATCTACTGATGGTAAGCAAATGCGAGCAAGTAAATCACAGGCAATTTATCATAAACCTAGGGGTGGATAGAGCTGGATCCATCACAGAATCTGATGTTTCGTTCGCGAATGAGTCAACAAGATTCAACAAGTAACAAGTTGAATCAAGTTGATAACTCCCCAGTGAGGAAACATATCGTACCTCCATACACCATACCTCCATACACCATCCCTTCGCCATACCTGCACCATACCTGCACCATACCTGCACCATAGCTCCATAGGTGACAGCTAGGGACCTGTGCGACCTCCCGGATGCCGCCTGTAGGCGACACAACCAGTCGTGCATATGTGCGAAGAGTTCGGCATCACGCTGCTGAAACCAATCCTCAGGGGGGGCGAAATCGTTGGAGCTTGGGACTCGTCGCGGCGAGTCTCAGAATCAAGTTGTGGTTGATGATCAATGACAAACTAGTAATGATAAAATGATGATCAATGACAACCAGTAATAATCTGCCTAGGATGTAATGATAAAATGATAATATTTAGCAGGATGGTCAATGGTAGTCAGATTGACCAGCGGTCAATGAGTAGAGACCACTTCGAATTAAGGTTCATTTACTGTCGCTCAGCAGCAAATGTCTGCAATGACTTGGTAGAACCATGCTTATTCTGTGACGTTGATCCGTGGTGCATTCTACCAATGAGTCAGCAAATGCATGTCTATCTTACAGTTCTCGTGCAAATGGCTAAATCATGAGATGCTTTTTAGATAGCTGTCTAAATATGATCAATGATGATAGTAAAAAAATGGCTCATTGCTGGTGAAATTATGGAGAATTGATGGTTGATAAATGGCTGCTACATGACATATGATTTACAGTAAAGTGGTTGATGATCTTTGAGAGCGATGTTTACTTAGATTGTACGGCTTTCAGTGACGAGGAAAATAAGTTCTTGAGCGGCTTTTCGGGTGCTGGATGCTGGTTGCTTGGGGCCTCAGAACCCTGAAGCACGTGGCAAACCCCTGGGAACCCCTCGGATGTTCACTACCGAGTTTGGAACCTTATGGACCTTTCAAGTCAAAAAAGCCCAGGCCTCACGTTCTAAACGAAGCCACAAAGAAAATACAAACCATCAAGCCTGAAGCCACAATTGAATCCGGCCAACGTGGTCGTACATTCCCCAAGCCGCCAATGCCATTGTCCCCTTTGAATCCACCGCTCGCCAGCTGTACCTCTAACATTGTTGCATATCATCCCCATCAGCCACCGTTACCTCTAACATTCATCACTATCAAAACATTACACAGATTCATTGTATAGTCACTATCGGAAAAAAACATATGAATAAATACAAATAAACAAAACTATCCAGCATGAAACAATGTTCATTACACTGTAGATAGGTGTCGTGTATATACTACCAAGCTGATTCTTAGTGATCCTTTGTTGGGTTTTTTATTCCAAACTGTAGCCCCCTGCGTGCGATCCGAGAATCCGCCGAGGATTCTCCGGTAGAATCTTCAGGTTTTGGCATGGCGCCGCTTTTTGTGATGTAAACAAATCAGCACATTCAAATCATTTAAACACGAAAGCATGGGTTGCGGTTGCGGTGTTCTTCGATACAGCAATCGGATGCAGCGTGTAATGGACTGTATAAGTCTGACCTGACGGCCCAAAAAACATCCATATGTCATGCAACTTAAGTAGCAGTTCACTTAAGTTGCTTCATGGCAACCTACACAATCTAGAATCTGCTGGCCTAAGAATTGGGGCGGCAACCACCTCCAATGGCCGGTGATGGCATCAGTTTAGCCGCTTAGCGGCTTTGACGGTCCCAAAATGGCTTCGGCGACCATCAAGAGAAACAGTTGAAATCACTGCTCATAGATCTACTTGATGTTTCATACAAGTTGTTGCAACCTCGGATATCATCCATGTTCGCAGGCTAATATAGTCAAGGATTTAAAACACATGACATCTAAAACTATACACAATCCGTGGGGTAAATAAACCATCAAGTAATCAAACACTTTTAGGTGATACAGCCGTATTGTACGCACTGCTGCCGCAAATTGTGAATCAGCATGCACAAAGGTCAAATAAGTCAATTTTTCCATGAAGGAGGAATACACATCATTTACTGACCCAGGTGCCATCAAGTGTGTTTGTCCACAAACGGTGGTGCCTACAAAACTACAAACCATCCTAGTCATTATCAATGGGGAAACCACACCAGTTATGGGGGTATACCATTCTTGGACAAACACAAGTATTTCATAGATCTTCATAGTACCTCACGAAATATGATGGTTACGTGATTCACTTCGCTGCCTCAACGCGTGGGCAATAGAAATGATGGGCGTGGATGAGCTTGGAAAGGTCAACCGTAAATCGTTCATCTTGTGCGACATTGACTGTATGTGTTTGTTTCCCAAGTATGAATGAGAAGAATGATTGGGTATGATGGTTTCTGCATACCTTCATGTTATACAACACCATATATATTTCTCATTATTCACTGCTGACCCGGGCTTGCCACAGGCCATTTCCACAGTGAAACTGACACAAACCATTTCTGCAGTGAAACTGACCGGGTAAGGATGAACAGCAAACAACCAAGCAGCAAGGAATGGAGCCTTGTCAAACAAGATGAACCACGGGTAAAGCATGGTTTGACCATCGTGTAACCATGATTTGATTTTCTATCAGAACGGTTTCTCTATGGTGAAACCGTGCTTGGCTATCATTAGGTTAATAGTTTCACCATAGATTAGCTATCATTAGGTTGATGGTGAAAACATGATTAGCTACCAGTTTCAGCACTCATGTTACACACGGCTTTCAGCTCCACTGTGACCGTGACCCCGTTGCGCCATCAGCGACCTCCAATCGCTCGGAGCTGGCGGGGTGGTGAGACCTGGCATATCATACCTTCCTTAGCCATCCTGACAATGGCAAATGATATGGGATATCCTTAGCTATGACATTAGCTATCCTTAACTATCCTGGAATATGACCAGCAGTATCCTAGGAATATGGCTGAACATGCTGACAATTGGCCAGTCATATCCATAGTCAAAAAGTGGTTCAACCAAACGTAACAGCAACATGACTAGCCAGGATAGGCATCTGAAATCAAACATCGTTTGATGAACCGGAAAGAAGAAACTATATATCTGTTGAATATTGCTAGTTGTTACTGTTCTTGTAAGGCGACCTAACATTATAGCTGGCATAACTTTGTAGTAAGCTACCAGGTGGTTTCCGCACTCAAAAAAAACAGCACTCTGGTGTCCTTGAGTCCTCCCCAAGAACTAAATTGGCAAATTTCAATCTCTGAAGCACCCCGGGATTCGCCAAGGATGAAGCCAGTGATCAAATGGATCCGAATGATAAACCGATAGCTAATGAGCTCGCACCGTTGCTAACAACACTCGAAGGTTTTCATCTAACGCGCATCTGGTGGTTGTAACATGTTCTGATTCGCAAAATGGTCAGTTTCCATCACCTTATCCTATCAGCCCAAGGTGCACAGGTAAGTTTGTTAGAAGTTCATCCAGATTGGAATGCCGTTTCCCAAATTTCAAACTTGGAGAATATAGAAAATGCCATGCCCTCACCAACAATCCATCTCACTGTTTGATACCATTCCCAATTGATGCGATGTAAACATCAAGGAGTGTCCCAGAAATGTTCAATTGACGCCTCAATCATTAATGGCTGAATACCCAAAACTATGAGCACTATTCAAGCAGATCATGTTGCCAGTTGTACAGCCCATCATCACTTTGGCAACCCTGGACACAGTGTGAATTTATAATGATGGCCCGAAGCAAGCGACATTTGTTCTCAGGGACATTTTCCAGAACCGGTTGATGCGACAATCTGTAGGAAACCCTTGTATCAACCAATAGTTTCAGATGTTTCAGAACAGGCCACCATGGGAGTGCGCAATTTGCCCAAACAGCTTCTATACATCTGCATCTGCCAAACAAACAAGATTGCAAGACACATCAAACCAAAAAAACAAACAAAAAACAACAAGATTGCAAGAACCATCAAACCAAAAAACAAGATTGCCAAACCCATGAACCCAACAATCTCGAAACTGCTGGGGTGTGACATGTTGTTGTTGTTGTTGTTGTTGTTGTTGTTGTTGTTGTTGTTGTCTCTTTGTTTCTGTTTTTTGTTCTTTTGGTGTAGGTATGGATTGATTTCATTCCGCCAAAACTGCGAGAAAAAAAACAAATGACTACTATCCACGCCCAGGGTGGTCACCATTCATCGTCATCACCATCATTACATAAATATATTAATCAATGTAATCAATGTAATCACCATTACCATCATTACATATCTTCTATATATCACCAGCAAATAGATAGATAGATAAATAAATAAATAAATAACTATGTATATATAAACATATATTGATTACACAATAAACATCCGTTGGAGATCACGCAGGTCAGTTGTAGGTCACGTCTCGTTCGTAGCCTGGATCCAAGCTCCCGCACCCAGTTGTCTTTCCAAGGCCATACGTTCAGAACGCGCCTTCTGCAGCCTGCCAGCACCACCAGCACCACCAAGCATCACCAGGTCCAACGGCACCATCTCAGTGTTTCAAACATCATTGACTCATCATGGTCATCAGCCACTATGAACTATGAAAATCCATGAAATAAGAATTGCCAGAATTCACCATCACCCCTATTAACCACTTTAACATATTTAGCATCATGGTGATTAGTAGTTTTCATGCTGTCTTCTGAGGCGATGTTTAAGTGGTGCCTATTGGGGGCATGCACAATCCCAGAACGCTTGACCCATCGTTTAACACGTGTTTCAGTGGTTAAGCCCCACAGCACATCATGTTGATGCCCCGTGCTAGGAGCTGCTGCAAAACCGAACTTGCTATCAACAATTCATTCTCTGGAGCATACTTCTGGCAATTCAAACTTATCAAGTTGATCTACAGTAGCAAGTATGAACTTCCGTAATGTTTATCGTTGACATGTGCTATTGCAATAGGAAAGGAAATCAGCGTTCCTACACTGTACATTTTGGCAATTCAAACCCGCACCTCATCCCGCATCTATAAATCACCTCTTCCAAATCCACAATGTAAACCATCCAAACACTTTGCAAAAAAACATCATTTGATGAAGTGGATCCATACCGAGCATCAATGGTAAAGCACTAGCAGTCACTAGCCACTTCAATGGTTCCAGCTGTGAATGACATGTTTCCAGGGTTTATCCGAAAATGCCCCACCAAAAACTGTGGGGCTTTCCGTTTTAGTGTTTTTGAATAATAGTTATGAACTGGGATGGTTAGTAGGTACGACCATGGCCAAGGACAAACCGATAGCCGAGGCACTTGGCGTGGCAGCACCCCCTGCCCCGCGCGCCTTTGCTCCAGCTCTTCAAGTGATCCGCTCTTGGCCGAGGGCTTCGGGTAGAGATGAGCCTTGCCAGTGCGGCACACAACACTGGTGAATCTACACTGGTGAATCTACACTGGTGAACAATATAAATGATGTGTATGGTTAAATGTTCAGATATGTTCGGTCGAGAATGATTTGTTTTGGTTGATGTTTCTTGTTTTTTCATTTATACTTGGCAATTGTGAATTTTCAAGGATAGTTTAACAAGCGCCCATGTGTGGAACAGTAGACAGTAATCATTGTGGTATGAAGCGGCAGTCCAGATAGGGCTATCAGGCTGGTTTGCATAAACACAACAAAACATCCAGAATCGCATCGTCCACTGGGACATGCAGCTGGTTTCCATCTACGGACTGCTCAATTTGATCGATACCTGATCACCAGTTGAAAGCATGCTGGTCAGAGTCCTCTATGTAATTTGGTCCCTGTCCCTGTGTGTACAAACGAGACCCCAACCTAATTGCAATGTGGTGAATGTCCGGACTTTTGCAGGATTGCACAGAGTGTCTTACTGCGAGATATCGCCCATTCATGTTTCATCAGTTTGGAGTCAAGCTGCCCTGGTTGGATACACAAGTGCCACGCTGGGGCAATATATGGTCTGGATACATTACCCCTGTGTTACGACAACATGTCTCCCTCGTTGATCGTATGTGTTACCAATTGTCCAATTGTATAGATGTCTTGGGTAAACTCAGAGTGACAAACCGTCAGTTCAACAGCTAAGAGTCCTATTGCCCCGCAACAAAAAACAGGCTTTCGGCAGTCCGTAGACCTTAGCAAAGGCATGTGGCAATGGCTGGAAACAGCCAATAAAATCTATCCAAAAGGGTGCTTGAGGGATGGTGCAGCCCTAAAGTAGTGATTTCTCCTTAATTCATCATGAAACGGTGGCATGGATATATGCATATATATAAATAAATAGTTGTATATACGTATAATATAGCTATAAATATATACATATGTATGTATGTATCTAAGTATGTATAGATTGTTAAGGAGGCTGAGGTTAAAACTGGACTCACCACCTGGATGTGCAGAAACGGGATTTCTTGTAACCATGATTATAAACCCTATAGCCGGTAGCTGAACTAACCTTTGTAACCACGGGTGAATCTTACCAGTTCAATCCACTTAATGTACTAACTCGGGATGCACATCCAAGTACACCCAGCAAGAGTTCTAAGTGGGGTAGGGTTGGGCCTAACAGGCTCTGTGGGTGAAGCCTGCTGACTTCACCAAGGGACGCCTCAGGTAGGTTCGTAGTGGGGAAAAATCATATTTCTGGTGATCAGCGGCAACCACTGCAGGGGTTCCGCTGCAGCAGCTCCCAGGGTAGCTGTGCCTCCACGTAGTTCCGCTGCGCTGCGGGTCTGCGTGTTCGTTCCACCCCTGCAGCTGTGACAGTGGTTGGTTTGTATGGGGCAAGTGCATGGATGATCTGAAACTAGTAACGGCTCTAATGACCAGTCCAGTGACCAAAGAAACCTATAGTAGCCCGTAGCCCATAGTGAACTAATTTGGATAACACATTTTGGCAATTAGGAAGTTTATTTGACTGCAAGTTTCTGCTAATCTTTTTGCACATTTAGGTTCACAAACTCCCGGGCTGGAATCTCATTTTGGATGTTCGCCATCTTAGGCAGATTTGTTGCAACCTCCTTTTGGAATAAAGCACTGGTGGTGATTCAAACCACGACTCCCAGAAATATAGCCTAACGGATTTAGACATCAATGTCTAGAGTCTAGAAACTGACACTGGTTTGAAGGCACCCCAAACACATGATTATTCCATATATCCCATATTATTGCCGACTAACTCCTTACTAAGAATATCTAAGAATTCAATACCACAACTTTTGCATTCTAAATACGATGGAAAAGCTAATACTTTCTCCAAAATTGTTTGAACTCTCCAAGCATCTAGTTTCTATGTACCCCTTGATCATCTGCTAGAAGAGCCATATAATCATAATAATCAGCTTTAGCCATCACATGGCTCTTAGCCACTGTTCCAAGCCGTGCAATCCAAGTACCCAGCCATCCACAAGGCACCCTGAAATACATCGGGAACCGCCAGGCTGAGGTTGCCACGTCTTGGAAACCAAAAGTCCTGCGGACGGCAGCACGGTGAACAGGAACGACACCAGGGGCGACATCGCGGTCGATGAGAACCGGGTGGTCAATGGCAGGGCCCCCTGTGAAAATGGAAGAAACTGTGTCACATGTTGATGATTGGGTCTTAATATCAAATATTGATGATTGTAGTATATGAATGGGCATATTACTAACATGACAATGGTCGAATGTTGGCATTGGAACAAGAAACATGTTACAGTATAATCAATATTGGATATCACTTGTGAAGAAAAACAATATTTTGAGGTTTGTATTTTGCTGCATCGTTCAGACTTTCAATATACCTGGTTACAGGCGCTAATGATGGTTCTTGATCACTATTAGAATGATCAATAATGCATAATTAATCATGAGCAATGGGTTAGTCATTAATCCATCACAGTTGGTACGTAGTTCATAATTGCTGACAATGGTTTGGTTATTGATGGTCGACTTGTTTACCCTTCCTGGGGTCTCGGCAACCACACTCCGTTCAACCAAAAATAATGCAATGCCTACATCTCTATGGATATGCAAGTGTGTATCAATGCATAGATAAGTCTTTTATATAGGAATGATATATATGCACATGACGTACAATCACTGGAACTCCTTTTTGCAATATGACCAGTCCACCCAACACTGCCCAGCTGAAGCTTGAGTGCGGATCATCTCCGAGTCTACTCAGCATGCTCAAAGTGTGAAGTGACTAAGGTTGATGATGGTTGATGTATGATTGTTTTTAGATGTTTTTAGATTCTTAGTGATGCTTATTTGACACTTAGATTATCATTGCCGCATCGAAATTCCTGCTTCTTCAGAGTGGATATCTCTTTTCGTTGAGCAAGCTTGTCGCATGAGCAAAGGATAATCTTCACAACAAAACCAGGCAGTTGAATGAACTAAACATGGTCATTACTAAACGTACTGATTAGATCTGAGTGCTATTATGAAAGTGTCTGTTGGTTCACGCGACCCAGAAATATGGTGGTCACAAACATGGCCGACCAATGGGAGCCCACGGTTCTGCTTGGCTCGAGCCTTTCAGCATCTCCAGGGCTGCGGATCAACCAAGAGCTGTGAAACCAACAAAGCACCTGGATAAACAACCAACTCTTTTACGCACAAGGGATTTATAGCCAAGGTGTTGGTAATTCTATTGATATGGCGGTTTCTCAAGCCATGGCGTACCCCAAAAAATGGCTGGTTTATTACCATACATGACTATATATGGATGATTTGGAGGTACCCCTATTTTGGAAACCACCATATGTATTGGATATGTATTGGATATACTGATATCCAGATGGGTAACTCCAACTCAGCTGATCAGCCTGAACTGATGACCTTGACAAGCATAAACGTCCACACCATCTTGATGAAAAGGCGCTTACTAATAAGCAAATCATGAATAAATTAATAAATCAACTAGATATTAAGCAAATCAAGTTAATTGCTCACAAAGCAACTACACATTAATCAACCATCACCAATTATGATGTGACAATGCATGAAGCATCGTCAACTTTAATCAATAATCATTACAAAAGATTCTCAATATGCCAACAACATACACCATCATCAACCCAACTGGACCATGTATTAGCACGTAAAGACCATGTATGAAACATTATGAACTTGATGTTGCACTTGCACTGGCAGCGGTCTCCGCCTGATCGGGGTCGCAGGAGGGACTGGCAGCTTCTTCCGCCTACGAACGTGGCGGTGGCATCGTGATTTCTGTAGTGCGAAACCCTTAGTGAAGCGCGGCTGGTTCGGATTCAAGGAACGAACAGTGTCCTAAAGAGATAATTTGGTGTTCACTTATTTGTCATAATCCGAACAGTGTATAGTGGAATTCATGAGTTCTGTCACTTGTACAAATGAATTCCCAGAATATTTGGTGTCATAAATGATTGATGAGTTCCAGAATACCAATTCAAATGAGCGAGCGGCAAAACCTCAATTTAGAATCGCAGATTTTCTCAATTGTTATCGTTTTTGGGAGTTCACTATATCGTTTCCCAGTGTTTGGTGACATTGGATACCCTCGCACCACACTTTTGATGCGCAGTCAATTACTATTATGCTTCCAGGCCATCATCTGCCGTGTCTCCATTCATTTATATAACTTTCTATGTTCAGGTCATAAGCCTCTCACACGACCGATTTCAACGCATCATTACTGGATCGGCCCGATGGGCAACTCATGAGAAGAAAACATTTTGTGAAAATCCGCTTATCGTTTCGTTGTCGTTCTGCTTATCGTTCCAAACCTCTGGGTACTTTAGAACAAATCTGGATTGTTTATAAGGCTGAATCTCTTAAGTTATCTTAGGTTCTCTTACGTTATCGGTTTTGGAAGTTCACTATATCGTTTTACCGGTCCTGGAGCCATTTCCTGAAGATATTCCAGCCGAAGACTAAAGTTAACTACAGAGAGTGTAGCCTTTCTCTCAAATGGTCAGTCATTTGAAGTATACAAACAACGCAGAAGAATCGAGGTGTAACCGTGTGAGTCATGATGAGGAAAGCTCCACAAATACTCAGAGAGAAAAAATCTGGGAAATGATGCTAAACCCCTGGCAAATTCATTGAGTGCTCCCAAACGTGATGGTTGCAGCAAAAAAATGCATAATTAAGTTATGCATGTGAAGTGATCCCAGTGTTGATACAAGTAATTACTCAGAATCAGGTGATTCCAGTGTTGAAACAGTGGATTGAAACCAAACAATGAGTTAAGTCATCCCAGTATTGATCCAGCTTGCAAGTGTTGATGGACTAATCCGTTGATGCTAAACGCAAGCTTGACTCGGGTTTGTTGCGCAATTTGTAGGCATACAGTTCGCGAATGCTTGATATTGGAGAAACAATTTCAAGAATCCGTCCCAGGATTTTCAAGGGAATCCGGGAAAGGAATGCAGCATTCTGCAATACTCAAACCTTGATGACTGGGCTGCATCAAACGCGACGCGAAGCTTGCAAAGCATTTCTATAATGATTGTCCTGATCGTCCTGCCCCGGAAACGTCCACACCGCCGGTGTCGCCAAGGGACCAAAGAAGCTTTGAAGAGCAAAGGTCCCAAGCCCGGCCTCAGGACCAACCGTAAGCAGCTAAAGTTCATCAGTAGTGGTGATATAGCCAGCCAACAATTGGTGTTCTTCCTACCCACCAGAGGGAATGACATGATGACAACCGATGGGTCTTCGAGTGCATTGCTGACTTGGGTTTGGTGTTTGCATGGCTCTCAACCGAGGGAAGGAGGATCCGTAATAATTGCATTCAATCACCTTCCATACCCGTCCTATAATCATGAACCACACTTTACCATTAAAATCTGTGGTTAGGCTTGTGTATTATCCCACTGGTAGCCCTCATGAAAATCTCTCTAATTATTTAGCATGCTGGTCAAGCAACTCGAAATGAATTAATCATCTCACTGATCTCTGGTGGTTAACACATGGGTCTCTGGTGGAGCCACTTCCGTGGCGCTGAGTCTGGAACAGCTGCGCCTTCTTTGGGCTTAGCTTCACCACTTTTCGACGAGGCCTTAGTTGGCTGCGGCTTGGCCATGGCTTGGGATGGCTAGATCTTGAGGCCTGGCCTTCCCACCATGCATGGATGCAGCAATCCTTGAAAAATATATCCATGAATAGAATAGATTTGAAAATATAGGAACAGTATGGAAAAGTTAGCAGGTGTATGATCTGTATGATCCCCTCAGAAGTTGCATTGACGCAAAACTCAATTTGTTTCGGGCTTTGAACATCTTTAAACCTTGAAATGGGCGCTCATGCGAAATGGATGTTGGAACCTTGCCCATTTCCAAGCTGCGCAGAAATGATTAGAATTCCCATCCACTTGAGTCCCGAGAAATGCAAGCAAACCGAATCATTTGTGACCTTTATTGATGCAGGTGTCAAGTTTGATGGAAGTTCCATGTCAAATACCTATAATTATGCATAACCAAATAATTCATTCAACTCATTCTGGAAAACAAACAGGCAATTCTGATGGATACTTACACTTGGAATCACTTGGATACATGTTCAAAAGATCTTTCCCCTACAGAACCAGGGTACTCCGGGTCCCTCAGCCCTCTCGGTTTCTCCCTCCGGGTGGCCCAACGGACCCAGGAAAGCAGCTGCCCCAGGGTGCAGCGCAGGCTGCGCAGCGGTCGCTCCCACCGACCCACGCGTGGGAATTTCAACAGCATCAAGCTATAGGATAAGTCCCTTTGACCAACTATGGATCTACCATTGGCTGTTGAAAAACAGCCAGGCGTCCCTCGTTGCAAACTGCAGAAAATTTCAGCCAGGCAACGTGTTTTCGATTGATTTCAGAAACTGTTGAGAAACTGATTGACCTCGTTGGTTTCAGAAAAAACTGGAAGCAACCTTTTTTGTTTGCTGACGTCCCAGATGTTAAAAACATGTTGACGTAATGGTAGACCAAAGAGGTCAATTTCAACAACCAGCAGCCAATGGTAGATCCATAGTTGGTCAAATGGACTCATCCTATAGCTTGATGTTGTTGACGTTGGTCAAATCAACAGCAACAAAGCGAAAGGTAAATACATGGGTCATCAAATCCATGACCTCCTGATATTTGATGGTAAAACAGCAGCTATTGGTTGGCTTAAACTGAGGGTCGTTAATCGCAGTCCCAAGTAATATAGCAATTGTCCCACTTAACACAAAGTCACAGTCTACAACACTTCCTAAGACCAACATAGACCAACAATATCTTAGACTATTATTGTTGGTTCATTCGAATCGTCCCAGGTCATTGGAGCTGTAATACCATCATTGAAAACATGCCAGGAATGAAGTGCTGTTCCCACGGACACCGCAAGTTGCAGGAGTACACATGGACAAACTGACAAACCTAGATCAGAATACCTCGAAAAGACAGCAATACAGGTGATACAAATGCAACCAAAAGGTGGTATCAAACGAAAAACATCTGGCTCAAACAGAAATGATATACAACGATTCACTTGTCAAAAGAACCTTGAAAACGACAGGGGTAACCACCAACATTGGAAGCAAAGGCAACAACAAAGGGCAATGGAACAAAGCCACAGAAACATACAGTAAACTAGCGGAATTGCCATGAATTGCCACGAGGGGGCCAAAGGACCAACGCATGCGAACCACAAAGGTGATATCTGGCGAACAGCAGGCAACCTAACCCGCAAGAGGTACAATTTGCAATACATGCATCCGCCCAGGGGTTTGATACACAAGCCTGTGTCAAGTGACCTAATTGTGAACAACATATGCTGCAGGCATCTGCAGGCCATATCTGGGTGTATCTGGGTGCATCCATTAATTCATAAACGGCTGGTATCCGCAACCAATGTCAATCATGCTTGATTAAGAATTCTTAGTTGCTTGCTCGCGTACAGGTTCTTGCGGCACACGATTTATGGATCAACTCGGATCAACCATGTCCCCTGGGTGAACATCCCGAAACCGAAAAAAAACAAGTGTTCATTGTCTACCTGTCCAATACCCACACGCACCCCAATGCTCACCATTTTGGGCTCCCAAATTGCTGGTTCTTCTTCACAAATTGACCATCATCCTGAACTTCAAGCCATTGAACATCCCCTGAAACAATCTAGAACACCCGAATTCTAAATATATATTCTATCAATCTGCTCTTTTTTTTTACTCCACTGCTGATAAGTCAAAGCTCGTGCAGGTGTGCATGCAGGCGGTAGAACCTATCCATGTTAGACAGGTCCCTGATAGTCAGCACGCCAATGACTCTCTACAATATTAATCAAAATTTATATTCTATCAATCTATATAATTTTTTGTTAAAAATATCCAAACCCGAATTGTCTGACAAAAAACCTGGCTCCACACAGGTTTTCCATGCCTTGCAGCTCCCGTGGCACCTCCGACGCGCTTTGCAGCGGCCGTGGGGGCGCAGGCCGCGCCTTCGGCGGCGGCGTGGGCGGCTTGGGCGGCGGAGGCAACTCACCTGGGCCGGGCGCGCCGGTGGGGCGCCGTGTTGGGATTTTGTTTGGGGCTTGGAGTTTTGTGAGTTTCTAAGCGATTCATGGGAACGGATTGTTTCTGACTTCGCGTTTATGGGAACTGAAACCGGAAACGCTGGTAGCTCTTGATCTCGTGTCAAAATGATTCAAAATGTAGGATGTTCTGATGGCTAACCAGTACTAAGCATAGCTCACAACGATCAACCAAGCAACTAAGCACCAAGCATCCAAGCGACCAATCCATCGGACTAGGCTTCCTCACGTGGCAAAGCGATGAGAGCCAACCTGAGCTGAGCCATTCAAAATCAAATTTCACCCACGTAAATGTCTCTCGAAGTGCTGAAAAAAAGAAACACATTTCATCAAATTTGTCAATATGTGCCTGCTGAATGAAAAGCACATTTGTGAAAGGGGCATTTCAGGGGAGCCATCGTTGATGGACAACCAGATCAAGTGTGTCTTTATGATTTCCCTTTTGATCCATCTCTGACCCATTTGAGGATCCAACTTATTGATCTCATCCCGACCAAACAATATGTAGGTCCATAGGTGCAATCACCCTTGTTTGTTCAACATAAACCCTACTCATCAAAGAGAAATAATTGAACATATAAGGGACGTACTATCTCAAGAATTAAGAGCCGAGTGCTGGCATCGATCAATGAATGATTGACTTTAAAGAATAGTGTAAGCAGTGGTCCCAGAGTTTGCAAATCCAAATGTGTTTGTGTTTCCACGGCTTCTTGTGCCCATGCTTGGATGACTGGAGATCAACTAGGTGGCCCCCCTTACATTTGAGCCATCCCCTGTTTCCTGTCTATAATCCTTGAGTCATCCTTACCCAAAATTGATATTGCACAAACATTTTGGATCAAAAACCTCGTTGATCCTCCTCGGCCACGCTACTTTTGACAGCTACTCATCTTGTGACACTCCTGTATATTGAACATTGACAGCAGCAGCCTGTTTAAAATATCTTCAATCAAACATCATTGTCAATCAATCAGTCAAGCAATTGACCATTCAAAAATATTGAGGCAAATCAGAAATGTTAAACAAAACAACAACTAGCCATGATTTGGAGTATTCAGCCAGTTCATCAAGTTTATTCAGCCCAAGGTATCATTTTTGTTCAGCCTTGAAAATCATCCAACGCATGGATAAAAAGGACCCGTTTAATATTTTATCAGCCTTACTGGATTTCATTCAGCCATTTTATTTCAGCTCATGTATCATTCCACCTGTCATTTTAACTGAACCCGTTGAACGTGCCGAGGCGCCTTTGTCGGTCGATCTTTCGCTTCGGACTGGGAACCCCCGGTGGAATCTCCCTGGCCAGCGTGAATTGGCATCACTTGAGGATGAGTTCGTATAGTTACAGTACTATAAATGGTTGGGCCGGAAATCCCTGGGTACAGTACACGCAAAAAATGTCAAGTTATTAGTGAGAAACCGTCCAGGGTCTTGATTTTTTTCTCAGAACCATGGCAGCTAGTATGTTATCCTTGATCTGACCCTATGCCTGTCAACATAGGGAACAAAATCAAACAAGTTAGCTTGGCATCCTTTTTACTCCATAATTTCAAAGACAATCGGCCAAATAACCCATTGGTTCTACACGGCAACTACACAACAGCTCACTAAGCAAACTTGGACACTCATTCTGGGGCAACTCTGGCTTCTTGCAAAATAGCTCTCTCAATGTTAGAAACATCTTTTATTGCTTCTGTATACCTTTATAGAGCAGAAACATACATATTGTGCATTTTTTGTTTATTGCTTAATCCAATACTATGTTGTAGATATAAACATGTCGTATCTGCATATATCCGCATGCAAAATGTCCTCTGAGTTGCTTCAGTTCACATCGCGCCGGCATTGGCAACGTGACGAGTTCTCAAAGGGGAGCTGCAAACATGCCGCAGCACTCGTCCGGTCGCTCTGGAAGTTCCCAGAGCCCCTCGAGGTCTGTGAGTAAGTTCCATACAATATTGATATAAATTATGTGATAGTTAATATATGAGTTGCAATATATAACATGTGTTACAACTATATGATAATATTGATATGACTTAAAACATTGAAACCAGTATATGGAGGACCCCCCCTCACGTTGGGTACCTCGCAGCATCAAGCGGAAACATTCTCCACCTGGCCCTGTCCGTAGGAAGAGTGGGTACTCATCCTCGCGTATCCATTTCGGTTGGGAACAAATAAATCATTCACCCGATATGGTGGTTTCTTAAAATGGGGGACCTCCCAAAATGGTTGGCTTACTATTGTTACTGGTTTAGTAAGGATGACTCAGGGGTACCCCTATGACTTGAGAAACCATCATATAAGTACAGTTGGTCACATCATTAACCATTGTTTTCCATATAGTTTGTTGGTTATTATCCCCCATGAAATTGGTTGGTTAACTGCTTGACCCGTAGCCATCTCCAACTTGTCCATCTCCTGGTATCTTTGACCATAGCAGGTCATGCCGCACGACGCATCGCGCCCGGGTGTCCCCAACACGGCGGCCGGCGGCTTCCGCTGCGTCAGCCGTTCCATGGAAGCCTTCTGCTCCGCATGGCTCACCTTGGTGGTGGAGACTTGGTGGATCTACATGAGCCGAGTGGTAATCTATGGTCGATCTATGGTCGATCTATGGTCGATCTATGGTGGATCTATGGTCGATCTATGGTCGATCTATGGTTGATCTATGGAACTTTGATGTTAACAAATGTTACTGGTTGTGAATGGGTTTCAA
This sequence comes from Symbiodinium kawagutii, assembly GCA_009767595.1. Taxonomy (NCBI): domain Eukaryota; class Dinophyceae; order Suessiales; family Symbiodiniaceae; genus Symbiodinium; species Symbiodinium kawagutii. The sequence goes on along the minus strand of VSDK01006886.1, from coordinate 66,371 downwards.
CCATTGTGGTCCGTATTCATCCATTCCCATTTAGAACACAAACATATGGATATTTAGGCACATATGCATGGAAACATGTAACCTTCCACCATCTGTATGCAAATTATCCCGGCAAGAGACCCCAAACAGTGAGATGGGGGAAATGGGAAAAGGACACAGCAAGAACATTTAAAAACACAGGTATGAGAGCACACATATGAGAGCACACATGTGAGAGAGCACACATATGAGAGCACACAAATGAGAACACAGGTATGAGCACACATATGAGCATACAAATGTGAGAGCACACCAATGAGAGCACAGATATGAGAGCACATATGAGATCACACATATGAGAGCACACATATGAGAACACAAACATCTGAGCACACATATGAGAGCACACATATGAGAGCACACATTTGAGCACGCACATGTGAGAGCACACATATGAGAGCACAGATATGAGCACAAATGCGAGAGCACAAATGCGAGAACACACACACACACACATGAGCACACATATGAGAGCACATATTCACTCGTCGTAGACGGAGTAGCCCACAAGCCCACATCACATGCAGGAAGGGACGCAAGAACGCCATGAGAGGCCATCTGGCTCTCAAGGTCTCGAAGAAGGCGAGCCCAAATGTACCCAAACACGATGTCGGCCCAGCTGTCGCCGGGGCGGCTTCCTTGTGTAGTCCGGCAGATCGATTGTTGTCCATCCACCCACCAATGTGTATCTTGGTGCAAAGCCTGTGCTACTCGTTGAACGACTCGCGGGGCTGCAGCATCCATCATGGCAGAGGGTTGTTGAACATGTTCCCGAAGGTCAGCAAGACAATCTGGCGGGAGGTTCAGGCGTGCCAGGAACTGGGCAAGTTCAGTGTCGGTGACAACGTCGCCAAACCCAGAGTACGCCTTATTGAAAAAATTCAATAAGCTTATTGATTTTGGTGAGCCTTATTGAAATTTGATTTTTATTGAAAAATTTCAATAAGCTTATTGAAACAGCCCTTATTGAAAATTTCAATAACCTTATTGAAACTGTTTCAATAAGCTTTATTGAAAATTTCAATAAATTCTTTTTGGTTTGTGATATATAAGCAAATTGTAAAATTGGTCATCATTGACAAATATGCTAAAACACATAAAATTCATTTGGCATCACAAGACTTAGGCTTGAGCAGCCAGTGGGGTGCAAGAGTTGGGTTGTGGAGCCTCTGCAGAAGCAGTTTTTTTTCTCAAGAGTTTGAATAAGTTCCTGCAAAAGGGATTGGGAGCAGAACAGGTTCCTGCAAAAGGGATTTTCTGGTGAAGGTTCCTGCAAAAGGGATCCATGGAAGCAAGAGCAGCCAGGTTCACCAGATCCAAGGCCAAGCCCAAGGCCAGGCCCAAGGCCATTGCTGGGGTGGAAAGAAGCCACTCAGAGGAGATGAGGATGGCAGTGCACCCCAGGCCAGACTGGGCTTGGAGGAGCCCACAGGGGACCACCAGCAGTACCCAGCTGACATACTGCAAGTGGACACCTTGAACGGGCTGCCAGGCAAGCAGCAGTACCTCTGGGAAAGCTATGTCCAGTGTGCCACAGATGGCTGCAGTGGCTGGATCTGGGCCAGCAGGTTGCACTTGGTGCAAAAAGGGTGGCACCCTCACTGCTACAAGTGCAGCAAGGCATGGAGGCACAGCTACATGGAGAACTGGGGCTACTACTTCTGGGGCGTGCACCCAGATCAAAGGATCTGGGTGTTCGACTGTGGCAAGTGAAGGGCCCCTTCAAGGTCCTGCAAAAGGGCTTTCAATGATACTCTTCTTGCAAAAGGTCTACAATGTCAGGTGAAGCTTTAGGCTGGTGACCTGGCCAGGAGGAAGGTGTTGCATCCATGCCATTGGCATTGGTCCTGCAAAAGGGCCACCTGTTCAACTAAAGTGGAAAGAGGGTAGCAATATTTGGAGGATGGTCTTGCAAAAGGGCCAAGGCATTGAAGCTTCCAACAGAACAGGTCCTGCAAAAGGGCTTAAGACCAGACAAGCTGCCAGAAAAAAAACAAGGGAAGGAAAGGGGAAAGGAAAAGGAAAAAGCAAGGAGAAACAAGTTGCTCCTGTCAAGCGGCTGGCTTCTCCAGGCTCACACAGTTGACTCTTGACTTTGCAGTTGTGGCTCAAAGCACAGCTCCTTTTTTTTGGTTTGCCTTCAGTGGTTTTCTTGGGTCCTGTGAAAGGGCTTGCTGCTGCCTCCTTCAGTGGCTTTCTTGGGTCCTGTGAAAGGGCTTCCTGCTGTCTTCATTGGCTTTCTTGGGTCCTGTGAAAGGGCTTGCTGCAATGTCTCTGATGAAGCCTGCAAAGAAGAGAAGAGCAGGGGGCAACACAGCCCCTCAGAGAAGGCAAGCTTTTCCAGAGGTCAACCAGCAGGTGTTGGATGACAAGATGGGTGCCTATTGCAGGTCCATGGGCATCCAAGCTGCTTTCCAGCTCTACCAGTACCAGAACCTTCAGGTGCAGCAGGCAGAGAACCCCAGAGCCTTGTGCAAGCTGATGTCCTTGCTCAGAGCTCTGCTGCAGGTTTCTCCAAGTGCAAAGGTGAAGTACAGGCCTTTGAAGCAGAGCTTGCAGGTGCAACAGCAGGTCTTTGGCAGTGAGCTGTTCTCCTGCCACTGGGGAAATGAAAACAAAAGCCAGCTGCCTGGCATGGCTGCAGATGCTGTGGGTGTGGTGCTAAACCACTGGAGAAGGGTTTCTGGAACAGCTGGTAGCTGGGCAAGGTTCATCTCCAAGCTGGATGATGCAGAAGCCTCAGAGATGGAAGGCCTCAGGAAGATGATGGTGGCAAAGGAAGGCCAAGAGATGGCCAAAGAAAAGAAGCAGGTGGCCAAGAGGCAGCTCAAGGCCCACACTTCTGAAGCCAGTGGGGTCAGTCTCACTTCTGCTGGGTTTCCCAGGATGTTGGAAAGCCCTTTGGTTTCTACAGCTACAGAAGAAGAGTCAGTGGAGCCAGCCACACCTGGTGCAGGCAGCTGTGACAAAGCTGCCCTGGAGGAGAGCCCTCCTCCTTGCTTGAAGGGAGAGTGGAGGCAGAAGGCCATGAAGAAGCCAGCAGCTGCTTCTTTGAAGAAGCCTGCCTCTGCTGCTGGCACTGCAAAAGTGCTAAAAAAGGCCAGAGAAGGCCCCAAGCATGGCACTGCAAAAGTGCTAATCCACCAGGCATCTCTGAGCATTGGAGGTGGCCACAACCAGGCCTACATCCAACATGTGCCAGGGCCTGGCAAAAACAAGAGGCTCATTGTAGCTTGCACCCTGTCCCAGGCAGCCAGGACCACAAAGACCCACAGGGAATTGGTGGAGCTGCTGTTGCCTGCCTGCAAAATTCCTAGGGCTTGCAAAGAAGATGTCCTGGCTGCCAGGGATGAATTGTTTAAGAAATTTTCAAAATAGATTCCCAAAGTTTGTCCTGCAAAAGGGCATCAATGACTTGAGGCCTGCCTCTGCAATCATTCTGGTTTGCAGAGAAGCACTCTAGGAAAAGCTTGCATGTCCTGCCAAAGGGCAAGGAAGGCTGTGGTGAAGTTCAAAGGCTCTATGTCCTGCAAAAGGGCATCCATGAAGTTCAAAGGCTCTACACCCACTATGTCCTGCAAAAGGGCATAAATGGTTTGGAAAACATTCCAAGCCTGCCAGACCAAATTCTATTCTGAGGAGAAAAAAGAAGTCAGTCACACACAAGCACCCCTGTGGTCAAGCTGGTTACCCAAACTGTCCAAAGCAGTCACACTCACACTGCTGACACAACTTGAGCTAGCATGTGGCTTGAATTTGAATATATGTTCCATGCAGCTTTTTTTCATTTCAAGCAACAAGTTTTGTAGGGTTTGGCCCTGCAAAAGGGCTATTTGTGCACTGGGGGGCACCCTGGGCACAGAAGAGGCAAAGGTTTTGGGCCCTGAAAAAGGGCTCATGGAACCCATGGAGGTGGATAGTGAGGCTGCTGGGAGCTCCTCCAATCCCAAGGCAGCCCCTCCCAGAAACAAGGGAAGGCCCAGATGGGCTGACCTTGCAGAAGGGAAGGTGGACAAGGAAGGGAACTGGAAGGGGGAATGGAAGGAAAAAAAAGGAGATGGAAAAGAGGAGGAGGAAGGAGAAGAGTGGTGGCAAAGGGAAATGAAAGATTCCCAGCAGTCATGGGATGAGTGGTGGGACTCCACTCAACAGGAGGGAGCAGGAAAGGCAAAGGGAGGAGGAAGAAAGGAAAAAAGAAGAGGAGAGAAAAAAAGGAGGAGGAGGAGGATGGGGAGAAGTGGAGGAGGACCTGGCTTGTGAGGGAGCCAGGTGTCAAAGAGGAGGGGGACTGGGACTGGGAGAAGGAAGGGGAGGAGGAAAAGGAGAAGGAAAAGGAGAAGGAAAAGGAGGAGGAAAAGGAGGAGGAAAAGGAGAAGGAGAAGGGGAAGGAGAAGGAAGAAGTGAAGGAGGAGGCAGGACATGGAGGAGGGAAAAGGTGGAGCTGGCCCAGGAGGAATGGGAGCCAAAAGGAGAGGGCCAAGAGCAGATGGGTGGACAGGAAGGGGAAGGAGGCTGGGAAGTCTGAGGAGGAACTGCATTTTTTGAAATCATGTTTGATCACCCATTTGCCTTGCATAGGACCAGTGGTCATCATGGAAGGTGGTGGTTACTACCCAGCAGCTGGAGGACTGAAGGGTTTTAGTCATGTGAGTTTCCTCTAGTTTTACTTCTTCATTTTTGCCATTGCTCATGTTTTTGCCCTGCCAGGATCTGCAGCCAGCAGCAGCTGGGACTGGTGGAGCCCATGGTACCAGCCTGCTGCTGAGCAAGCCCCCCCTGAGCAGCCTGAGCAGCCTCCAGAGGATTGGGTGGGGCCCAGAAGAAGTGGCTCCAAAAGAAAAAAGAAAAAGAAGAAGCCAGAGGAGGAGAAGAAGAAGCAGGTGACCAGCAGTGAGTCCTGAGAAAGGGCTTAAAAAGCTCCTCTGGCAGCAGTGAGTCCTGAGAAAGGGCTTAAAAAGATCCTCTGGCAGCAGTAGGGTCCTGCAAAAGGGCCCAAAAAAAATTAAGGCAACACAAGTGAGCTGCAAAAACAATCAGCAGGCAGCACTTGGGTCCTGCAAAAGGGCCTAGACATGAACCTAAGACAGCACAAGTGTCCTGCAAAAGGGCATGTAGAGCTTTACAAAAAAGCCCAGCAGAGTACCAACAGTGCCACTTGGAAAAAAATGGCCTCCAAACACCTACCCTCATATGAGATCATATGATCTCATATGAGGCACCCCTTGCATCATATGAGATAAAAATGCCTCATATGAGGCACCAATAGCATCATATGAGGAACCCTTGCCTCATATGAGATCATATGATCTCATATGAGGGTCTGTCTTTTTAAGGCCCAAGAAAAGTAAAACGGTTCCACACTCAGGTTTTCAAAGTGTAATATGTTTTTTCATGGCTGCACTGTTGAAGAGGTTGTGCCCTGGAACAAGTCCACACCCAGAGTTTGAAAATGCAAAGGGCTGCACTCTTGAAACTTTTTGTGCTGCAGCATTTTGGCTCATTTTTTTTGACTTTCCATCAACCCCTGTGCTTTGCACAGCTGGGCCCTGCAAAAGGTGCTCTGTAATTTTTCTTAGGCCCTGGGAAAGGGCTTCCCTGAGAATGGGGAAGAAGAGCATGAAGGCAATGAAAGCTGGAGGGGTCAAGCAGAAGTACTTAAGAAGCCTTCCCAGTCCCAAGCCCTGGCCCTGCCAGAGTCACCTGGCATGAGCTTGGAAGAGAAGATGGCTGCCTTCACCAAGAAAGGCAACCAAGATGTGACTTCCTGGTTGGACAGCCTCACTAAGCAGCAGAGAGAGGCTCTCTGGCAGAGGTTCAGCAATGCCAGGGCTTCTTTGAAAGATGAGTCTGCTGATGCCATGTGGCAGGAAGTTGCCAAAGGGAAAGGGTCTGACCCAGCCAAGAAGAAGCTGCTGGCAGTGTTTCTCAAGCTGGGGGGAAACCTCAAGACCAAGAAGGAGGTGTACCTGAAGGAGCTCATCACCTTCACCAAGACCTCTGGTTGCTTGGCAGCATTTTTGTCAACCCCCAAGCTCTGGTTGCTGTGCAGCCTGGCTAACCTTTGCCACTGTGCTGAAGCGCTATGGCCTCCAGGAGTGCATGAGGAGGGTACCTTGGCAAACATTTACAAACATTGCTTGGCTGCTGTTGGTATTGGGAGCCTGCTGTACCATCCATCCTGCCTTGCTAAGGTAAAAAGGGGCTCCATTGCTGTGAGAAAAGACCCTGCTGACCCTGCTGAGTGGCAGTTTGCCTTGAGGAAGCAGCTGGCCTGGAGTGAGGAAACTACAAGACATGAGCTCCAGGGTGACACAAAGGCCAAAGAGTGGATGGAGTTGAGGAGCCAGGGTCTTTTTGATGAGGGGGGAAACCAAGCCATGGGCTCCAAAGCCTTGGAGGACCTCATGGAGAGGAACAAAGGAGGCAAGTCAGTGCCTGCCATCATGGACAAAGAGCCAGATGAGGAGAAGGAGCAGTCTGCCCCAAGCAAGGATGAGCAAGTGCAAGAAGCTGACCTCTTGTCAGAAATGGGGGGCAGGGCCCAGAAGACAGAAGGCAAGGTCAGGCTGCAGAAGATGGTCAGTCTGCTTGTGCAAGTAAGAAAGAAGCTGTCAGGCAGCAAGGCCAAGTCCTTGGACCAGTGCATTGCTGAGCTGAAGCAGCTGCAGAAGAAGAAGAGCCTTAACATGGAAGAGCTGAAGTCCAAGCTCATTGAGGCAGCCTTGGAAGTGAAGAAGGCCAAGAAGGTCTGAGTGGTAAACACATGTCCTGCAAAAGGGCTTTGACAAGACATCTGCCTCACAAGGAACTTTTTGCAGATGTAAGTCCTGCAAAAGGGCTTGGCAAAAGGTGTTCCAGTCACAATGAGATGTGCTTCAATTGCAAGGCCAACAAAGTAGGTCTTGTAAAAGGGCCAGGATGACAGCATCCCTTGCCTGAATATTGATGGTCCTGCAAAAGGGCCTGGAGTAGCTTGCAGACAGTTTTGTGTGGTCCAAAATAAAGTTGTCACTACTAGCTTTGGTGCTTGCCAGCCACAAGCTCCACTGTGACTTGCCTTCAAAGTCCACTGCAGCTGGCCCCCAAGACTTGACCACAGCAAGGGTTGCATCACTTGTTTTGACTCTAAGTGCACCCCTTCAGGTTTTCTGCTCAAAGCAGTTAGCTTGCCCATAGAATGGCAAGAAAAGGTCTTGGGAAAAGGTCTTGAGAAAAGGCTTCCAGTAGAAGGTCCTGCAAAAGGGCTGAGACATGGCAAAGCCAGAGAAATGGAAAAGGAAGAAGGCTGTTGCCCCAGAGGAGCCTGAGGCTGAAGACTTCAGCCCTTTGGGTATGGCATTGCTGGAACAATTTGCCAGTGGGATGAGTGCTGCTTGGCTGCATTTATGTTTCCCACTATTTCTGTATCAGTACACTGGTAATGTGTTGTGAACTGTGAGCCATTGATTGTGCACACACATGCAACAGCCATTTTCTGTGCAGGGGCCTTCAGTCCAGACACTGGCCATGTCTGCACTGAAGACTGGTGCTACAGCCAAAGATGTCCAGGACCTAGCTGCTTTGGGAAACTATGGAAGAAACCCAGGACATGTTGCTGGTCAAATCACTAGCAAATATTGCAAAGGTGACCTGCCACTTCCAGAGCCTTACTTTTTTGAAGCTCCAGTGCTGAAGAAAAGCCCTGACAGCTGGTATG
>VSDK01006886.1:14515-58326 GCA_009767595.1 Symbiodinium kawagutii | reverse complement strand
GGTCATTTCAACATGCTTTCTTTGGGAAATTTCCTGAGTTTGACCATGAAGGGAAGCCATGGGACTCCAAGTCTAAGAGAAAAGCCAAAGCTGGCACACCACTGCAGTCTGGGAAGTTGAAGTGCTGCCTCTTCTGTGTGTCTGCTGATGGTGAATACCTTCAGAACCACTTTGGGTTGGCAGGTGCCAGTCACAACCAGATGTGCTTCAACTGCAAAGCGAACAAGGACACCATTCCCTTCAATGACTTTAGACCAGGAGCAGAGTGGCGGAAAACTGTGCTGAGGCACAAAGGGTCCACACCCACTTCCCACTTGGTGAAGGACATTCCTGGCTTCAATGGGCACACCTTTCATTATGACACCCTGCATGTCTTGGAGGAAGGTGTTGCTTCACATGCCATTGGCAATCTGATGTTCGATTTGGTCCTGAGAAAGGGCCATGGAACACATGAAGCCAATTTGAAATCCCTGTACAAAAAGATTGCCCAGCAATACTTGGAACAGGGGATTGAGGCATCACACAGGATCAGGAAACTGACTTTGAGCAATTTTTGCAACACAAAGGCCAAGTATGACAGCTTTCCAGTGCTGTCTGGCTTCAAGGCCAGACATGTGAGATATTTGGTCCCAGTGATGCAGGAAATTCTTTTGGACTTGGTGGTGGCAGAGGAACCTTACACTGACCACAGGTATCAGTGCATGAAGCACCTTGCTGCTCTGTATGACTGCATGGATCGATGTGGGCTGCACTTTGATAGAAGAACCAGCAAGGCCTTTCAGGAGCATTGCAACCTGGCCTTGGTCCACTACACCAAGTGCAGCAAGATCACCCTGAGCCAGAACTTGCTTCAGTGGAGTACAGTGCCAAAACACCACTTTTTGGCACACATGGCTGAGCAAGCTGCCTTCTTGAATCCAAAGTTTGTCTCCACTTATGCTGGGGAGACCATGGTGGGGTACATGTCTTCTCTTGCACACAGCTGTTTGAATGGAACTGCCCCACACAAGGTCCCTGAGAAGGTCATGTGGAAGTTTCGACTTGGCTTCCACTTGAGATTTTCTCATGGGGCTGAGATTGCTCTTTCCAGTGAAGAGGATTGATGGCCTTGAGAAAGTGGCCACAGCAGCTACATACATGGAAGCTGCTTGTTGTCCTGCAAAAAGGCAAAGCTGAATTTTGGCTTGACAGACTGAACCACATATGGGTCCTGCAAAAGGGCAAAGCTGAATTTTGGATTGACAGACTGAACCACATATGTGTCCTGCAAAAGGGCAAAGCTGAATTTTGGCTTGGCAGACTGAACCACATATGGCTTTGGCTTGACAGACTGAACCACATATGGGTCCTGCAAAAGGGCACACAACAAAATTACACCGCACCATGAGGTCTGCAAAAAGAATCTGCTGCAAGCAGTGAGCTGCTGCTGCCCTCCCACCAGACAAAGTTAAGGGAGCATCCAGCCACCCAGCAACCCTCACCAGCCAGCCACTAATTTTCTAAAGGGGTCCACTTACCAAACATCAAATTTTCACCAGCCTGCTCATAGATTTTTCATGGACTCACCAGCCCACCACTAACTTTTGAGCAAAGCAAATTTGTTAGAAACACAAACCAATAAGATTTTATTGAAATTGGCCTTATTGAAAAAAACTATTTCAATAAGATTTTATTGAAATAGATTTGAAGCTTATTGAAATATGTTTCAATAAGCTTTATTGAAAAAAGCTTGAAATTATTGAAAAAGAAAACCCTTATTGAAACATGCGTTTCTTATTGAATTTTTTCAATAAGGCGTACTCTGGGTATGAGAGCACAGATATTCCTCGAATGACTCTTCGCATGACATTCGATTTTTTCTGCGAAGCCAAACCTTGGGCGTCAGGGCCAACTTTCATTCAGCAGCGACCTCAGAGCACACATATGAGAGCACACATATGAGAGCACACATGTGAGAGAGCACACATATGAGAGCACACAAATGAGAACACAGGTATGAGCACACATATGAGCATACAAATGTGAGAGCACACCAATGAGAGCACAGATATGAGAGCACATATGAGATCACACATATGAGAGCACACATATGAGAACACAAACATCTGAGCACACATATGAGAGCACACATATGAGAGCACACATTTGAGCACGCACATGTGAGAGCACACATATGAGAACACAGGTATGAGCACAAATGCGAGAGCACAAATGCGAGAGCACACGCATGAGCACACATATGAGAGCACACATATGAGAGCACACATATGAGAGCACACATGTGAGAGCACACATATGAGAGCACACATGTGAGAGCACACATATGAGAGCACAGGTGTGAGAGCACACATATGAGCATACAAATGTGAGAGCACACCACTGAGAGCACAGATATGAGAGCACATATGAGATCACACATATGAGAGCACACATTTGAGAACACAGACATCTGAGCACACATATGAGAGCACGCATTTGAAAGCACACATATGAGAGCACGCATTTGAAAGCACACATATGAGAGCACATATGAGAGCACAGATATGAGAGCACAGATATGAGAGCACACATTTGAGAGCACATTGGTGCACTCAGAAGCGAGAACTCTTGAGAAGATCTCGTCAAAAGCAGAAATAAGCACCACGCGCAGGCGAGAGCGATCCGACACGCACAAAGTCCGCAGGGGGTTGCACGAGCGAAATCAAAATTTGCACCGCGCGCAGGCGAGAGCGATCCGACACGCACCAAGTCCGCAGAGGGTTGCGCGAGCGAAATCAAAATTTGCACCGCGCGCAGGCGAGAGCGATCCGACACGCACCAAGTCCGCAGAGGGTTGCGCGAGCGAAATCAAAATTTGCACCGCGCGCAAACGAGAGCGATCCGACACGCACAAAGTCCGCAGAAGGTTGCACGAGCGAAATCAAAATTCGCACCGCGCGCAGACGAGAGCGATCCGACATGCACAAAGTCCGCAGAGGGTTGCACGAGCGAAATCAAAATTTGCACCGCGCGCAGGCGAGACACAAAAAAACAGAGGTATGAAAGGCACCTGAAGTCTCCATTACACGGCGATTTGCGATTTCAAGCTTTTATGTTGCAAAATGCTGCGCCTGCCACGAAAAAGTGATCCCGAGTCATACGAAGTCCTGCACCTGTCACGAAAAATCATCTCGACATAGCAGATGCAAAAATGACGACAGTCTCACGAAACGAGCGTTTCGAGGTCACCAAAAGAGAGCTCAAGATAACGAAATGCTGCGCCTGTCAGAAAAAGTCGATGTTTTCGAACGCGCTCATTTTGTGTGCGCCTGCCAACGTTTTTGCGACGTCGCAAAATCGACGCGAGTTACACGTTTTGTGAAATGCATCGAATCCCTTGCGCCTGCCAATGGCCCAGAAAGACAAATGTGCGGTTCCCTTGCGCCTGCCACGTAAAATGCACATTGACCAAAAAACGAGCACGGCGCGCAAACGAGAACGCAGCTCCGGAATAGAGCTCTCCCGGACCAAGGTTTCGTGCGAGGCTTCTGTCGAAACGGAAGATGAGGGAACGTTTTTGACGAAAGGGTCGGCGAATTAGCCGCCCGCGCCGGCGCACACCTCGTTCTACACCAGGACCTTTTCTATTACCGTAAGAACCCCTATAGTGCACACACTGTTTGGGGAATAAAACATATGTAACCATCCGCTATCCTGGAGTGGAACATACCTCATGTTCGATACAAAGATCGGCAATTGAGGTGGTCCAATTGAAGAGAATGACAACGGTTTGAGTTTGATATCATGATGATAGGGGGTCAGAATCAGCTATCATCAGCACTATGAGCTTGACAGCATTGAAGTTTGATCTCTTCCCCTGGCATCGACCCCTCCATTCCCCACACGGTTCCAAGGTTTTTGTTGAGGGTCTGACATAAAGGGATTAGGAGAAAAATGAAAGTCCTGAAGGCCTGAAGGCCTCATTTGCCTGTCCAAAAATCAGTGATCATCTGTGATCAGCAAAGTTCAATCAATTTGTTGATGGGCAGTGGATTCTCTGTAGAGTTTTGGAATGCCGCTGAGCCTTGAGAAGAGCCAACGCTGAATCGCGCTTGTCCAAAAGTCGTGAGCGAACTCAGTTGTTGTACGCACCAAATTAACTGACATTGGCCATGCATGTTATGAACCTTGGCAAGGTCGCTACTCCCTTCGTTCTCGAGAAGTTGGGGTTGGAAGCATGTCCTTTTACAACTCAACAGATAAACGAGGGAAACAGCGTTCCGCCAGGGTGCCGGAAAACGCCTCCCAGTTCAGCTACAACAAATCGTCACAACAAGCTGGTGACGGCTCATCCCCTACCACCGTTGACCAGCACAAACGGCGAGCTATTTGCCACCGGTCTAAAACACTAGTGCTAATTGATGATGATTCTCAGCATGGCAAACCACTATTTATAATTGATAGGTAATTATTTGTGATCACTAAGGGTTCTTATGATTAACCAGTGGTTGAATGTGTTTCACACTAATCGCGCATCCCTATCTAACACAGTTCAAGTCCCGCTTGCAGCATGGTCTACACCGGGCACCTGCGATCGCGACACCGCACCGCCATCACCGGTGATGTTTTCGTGGGGCAGCTCGTGCTGGAAAGGCGTGACCTGGTTTCATAGCCATGGAGAATAACCAACAACAACTGGTTGGCGGTTTCAACCCCTATGAAACATATTAGTCAACCAACCCTTTGTTACTTACTAGGGAAAATAATGTTTCAATCCACCAACCAACAAAAACCATGGGTTTGTATTCATAACATATGAATGACATACGATTCAGGCATGAATGACAAATAAGTCATAGAAGTGACATTAAATGACATATGGGTCACAAGCAACCGTCCAAACAATGAGGAAATGAATATCCCTGACTACTTATTTATGGGATGTTCAGCAATGGTGCAGGGTATTGACCCACAGCCACAGAAAAATGACCAATGACAATCAATAAAGAATCATGCACAAACAATAACATCCATAAATATCCATGGGTATGTGAATGATCAGTAGTGATAACAAGGGTAGTGGACCTTTGTAACAGACATGAAGAACCATAAGTAAATCAATTAATGATACTAACAACTGGGTAATTGACTAACCTGTAATAATCAAACTGAACCATCGCGAATACAAACGGAATATCCACGTTATTGAACCACCACTAGTTTATCGGTGGCTGGTGATCTTTAACAGCTAGAGGATTTTTGACAGCTAGGTGAGACAATTGTCTAGCTTCCTCATCTGAATTTTAGCATGTTTTGTGTTGCAAGCCACGTGTCCTCTTGATATTTCCAAAACTGTAACTAGTGCGGGCCTGTCTTACTTAGATTTGAAACTGTTTTCTGCTTTCCCTCTTCTTTGACTGAGAAAAAGAAAAACAGGTCTTTGCAGCCATGGCGTTCATGCTGAAGGTTCAAATCTATGGGTTTTCCCCTAGAGGTGGTACACTCAAGTATCCCACCTAAATGGTAGGTTGGGACACCTTCGATGTGATGTGCGAAACTTCTTGGAAGATCAGCTGCAGCCCCGGTTCCAAAGAAGAACATCAACATGGACTGCACCAGTGCCAACAGCAACACCTGCAGCCCTGTTGCTCGATATATTGCGGATATGTTCATCAATGGTGAACCCCACAGTTGGTGCTTGTTATTAATGACCATGACTTACAGCAGTGACAACCACCATGATCAACTGCTGCCATCATGTTGAAACCACACAAAACATTCTTTTGGAGCGGCCCCGGAACGTTGGCTAAGTTGGTGAACATAACTAGAACTAGAGCCTAAGTTAGGTAAGTACCAGTTCCGATAGATGTACCGGGATATATAATTATGCGATATGAGTTTTATGGTTTCCCAATCAACTGACAACTAGGAACATGAATGGTCTTCCATTACCGAGTCAACCTACCAGAAGTTATCATGGCTGGGAAAAGGGTAGGTTTTGGTGGCACATCTTTGATGCACACCCACGAGGGACCGGCGTGGCCGATCATTGGCCAACTGGGTGAATATCAACTTTGGCAATCTGCAGTTGGTGTAGATACCACGGGCTGGGTCAAATTTGTTTCATCACCAATCCATAACTGGGTGGGGTGCCCTTCCCAGTCACTGCTGACTAGCCAACATTGACCCAAAGAATGTACGCATGATCCCCCCTGACTCACCGTGGAAGCGCGTTTCACCAATGCATGGGTGCCGCTGGATCAAGTCCGACCCTGCGCTGTCCCCATGGCTCCCCAACCTCTCCCTCGCAGGTCCATTCAGCCAGCACCATTTGGCCGCAGCCACAGGCGCATGGCCGCAGACGCGGCCTTCAGAGGGCCGTGCAGTGGCCAGTCTGGTCCCCCGTCAACCCATGGTAACCAGCTGGGAGGTGGGGCAGTGCATGGAAACAAGGCATGGCTGCTGGAAACGTCAAGGCCATGCCAAGTGGTACCACCAGCTCTTAGTTTTTGGACAATCAAATATCCAATCTGGGTCTCAAGTAGGGGACCCTTCAAGTAGTCCTTTTTGAATCATTTTGAGTCACAAACCAACCATTTTTAGTGATAAACTCCAACCATCTCCAACCATAACTTTGGAGGTTCAACAGGGCTTGAAAACCACCCATCTGTATGGGCCACCCAGATACTGAGTCCGCTACTTGTAGGTCTCTTCTCCCAGGTCCTTCGACGCAAAGTATGAGATGTACAACTTCACATAGCTGAGAAAATCATGTTGGTACAGAAAAAACATATACACTAAATATATTTCAAATCTACAGATACAGAACAAACTACACTATATATGTAAATAAATGTTCAACCAAGACATTGCATGTACTCATTAGTGCATGTCAAATGTACTGTGCATTGCGTGAAAGTGGTAATGTGAAGCTATGCAATGATGTTTTCGACTGAGCAAAGCCCACCGAAGTCTTCTCTTCGCATCATGGCATGTAGGCGTTCAAGATCTGCCTGACTCGAAAATCAGCCACAAAACCTTGCCTTCTAGTCAGTCCAGTAAAAGATCACGTGCTTTGCAATAATAGAAATTGACATGTCTGAGTTATATCATCGAAATCATCTACCAACCTGGGTGGCCTGGAGTTATCCTACCAAAAACCTTTCGGTGGTAATCTGGAAATCCAACAAAAACGCAATGCCTTAAAAACAGGGGATTTCATTGGCTGAGGTCGAAAACACAAGAGCTACTGTATGGATCCCAAAGAACGCCATGAAGTTTCCCACAGTTTGCTGACTCCTTGTGAGGACCATTTTATCAATTAACCATTGTTGGCCACTATCCATCAAATGCAATTGGGTGTTTCTCAAACTAGCGGTACCCCCAATTAATCCAATCTTCGTCATTTATAGTATCGTATCAAACTATATAATCATTTTGAGGGCCCCCAATTTCGAGAAACCACCATTTCACTCCTTCGCGACTTTACAATGCCGGCCCTTCATCAGCCATGAACCTTGACGAATCATGGCGCCAGTGGCAGTCCTTGGGCATGCCCAGCCTGCTGGAAGAGTTCATCTCCAGTTCCTGAGTGAGATTTCCCAAGGCCCAGCTGGGACGATGGTAACCTTGGCGATGCTACTAAGAACTGCTGATGGTAACCTTACCTTACCAATCATGAAATGTTGGCATGTGTTGGCAAGTTTTAGTGAGACCCCAAGTTCTAAATCTCAACAGCTACATTATGAGATTAAAGCCCTTGGCAGCCGATTGAAAGGATCTAAGGAACATAAGGCTGACGCTTTCCACCACAGCCTACAGGACAATCTTTGGCCAACATCTCAAAACAGTGAAGTTGTCGCAACAATGGTGGGTATACCTATTGAGATGCCCTTTGCTGTATGTAATTCTATGCTCCCCAAGGTAAGCATGCGGTCCAAAGTTTTAAAAAATCGTCCCTACCTACCTTTTAAATACATCTAGTTGTCCCCAGCCAACATTGACATAATAGAAAATAACCCACTTTGTTGTCGGAAGCTTCCACGGCATTCTATCGACTCATTCAGAAAATGCACTGTAGTGTATCATGGTCATGTGAGGTTTCCCTGCTCACTGCCACCTAGCAGATCTATTTTTTAGGATTGTTCATAATGGTTGGTTTCGTAAATTGCGGGTGCTTGTCATGGTAGATGCAAAACATCAATGAACCAGTTAGTATAGTCCTATAAAGAAGCTGATTAGCGAACAGCTCGGTGGTGATGATATCCTCAAAATTTTGCTGTACCATGCGGTACTGCGTACTAAAACATGAGTGCATGAATGATGTTTATTTGTATATCATCTAGAGATATCTAGTGTGGCTATATCCATGATCAACCGTCATTGAATAGCCATAACCAATCAGTTGATTTAGCATCATTAGCCAGTGTTAGCCAGCTTATTTAGCATCCTTTGTCATTACTTGCCATGATTGCTTGTTGGCTATCACGTCTTGATGGTTGGGACATGTCACAGTCCCGAGGAACTGACAAACATGGTCAGCTGCCATTCTATTGGGGCCCTGGCAATCCAGCGGTGCGATCCAACAAGTAGTGCTTCTAGATCTCCGACTGTTGGAGAGTTACTAGATATATATATATATATATATGTATATTTTTCTCTCTCTCTCTCTCTTCACATATTTCAGATAAATATGTATATCTAAATACAACATGTATACACATGATACATAAATATATATATATATATATATGTACGTCATATGTAGATATCATGGTTCATCTATGATGACCTTGGTCATTGATCAACCGACTATATATGACTCTAAACATCAACATTGATCGATCATTAATTTGCTAAACATCTGATTTGACAACGCTAATTGCCATTTATCATCAACCAATTCTCATCAGCATTGTTGTACATGTACAAACTCAAGTAAATGGTAATTTCCATTTATCATTATCATGACATAACAGATTGTTGGCTAAACATCAAGTTGTAGACATCTCAAGGCTCAACGATTCTCTTTTTCCACAGGCGCTTGCTGCAGATCATGGCTCCCAGCTGTACAGTGGGCGACACTGTACAGGCTGTCAGTGCCAGGTGTAAACTGGTCATTGGCCATTAATCATTAGTGATCATGCAGTGACCAGTGATAATGCTCAAAATACTCAACAAATAATACCTCATAAATCCCCTATTGTTGCTTAGTTGCTTCTGATCCCCTGGTTAATAACCATTCTTAACCATTGACATACCATTGATAAACCATGGACATATCATGTGTTGAAGTTAGAACAAAGCTGCAGGATCACCGGCAAGTCATAGTGGTTACGGGGTTTGCGAAGGGTTGGCTAACTTGGCGAACTTGGCAGCAAGCAGAAGTGGTGGCACCACAAAACACACTAGATCTTGCAGCAAATGTTCAAAAAAGCATCATGATTTGGCTGTGGGTCAATTGCCTGGTACCCTTGTAAACATCCAAGGAATGACCAGTCACTAGTCCTACTGTTGGGATGTGCAGACTCACCAAAAGTCACCGAGGATGGCTGGCAAATCCATTGATTTGAAGAGACCTGGACGTGGCTCAAAGCTTTGCCAATGGGTTAATGATGGCTAATCATAACACATGATGGTTAAAAAAACTGCTTGATGCAACTTGATGATGATTAATAAGCTGGTTTACCATAGTCAATGATGTCTTTTGATGATCATTCCATGGTTGATGACTGCTTGATATCACCCTGGGGAATCGGCAATTGTCCGTAAACAATCCACACCTCTTTTTGAGGGCATGTCAACATCTCATGAATGATGTCACGCCACATGTGGTCTAAAAGAAATCCGCGCGGTTGCTTGCAAGCAACCATGAGTTCCACAGCTGGTTGCAGCCGATCTTTGTTGCTAGTCTTGCGGGCATCTATAACCAATAACCAACAAGTAGCGAATCATTGATAAACCATGTAGAGTTGATGATTGAAACATGACAAGACATTGGTGCAGCCAACAAGTGCTCGATCATGATGCGTTTCAAGCACCCCCGAGTAATGAGTCAAAAGACTTAGTTTCGTTGAATAGACCCACAGTTTGTGGGGCTGCACACCACAGGTTGACTTTTTGTTGTTCTTGCGGCTGGTTATTTCTGGATAAGTTCTCAGAGCATTAAACACGATCAAACATCATCACCCATCATGCAGTCAGCATCAAATAATGAAATTGATACTAAACTTGAAAGTTTTTGTTGTCACAGATCCCAATATTATAAATCAGCAAACCATCACCGACGATGATTGACAACTATCACTATCCAATATGATCAAAAACAATTGCTCCTTTCAACCATTGTTACCCCATTATCTGCAGCCAGAATCATTCACAATGAAGTTATGGTTGGCCATTCATGGCCATGAACAGGTCATGATTGACCTACTTAACGACCTCAATGTTCTCACAAAATGACTAAACATGGTGGATTCTAATTATGAACCTACAAACGGCTACTCAATTCAATGCTTACAACCATATCAGGATGAGCCACTGCAACCGCCATCTTCATCCACGGCTCAACTCCCGCCTTCATGACCTAAGCTGTTGGGATGTGCTGGATCTCTGGAGAAGCCGCTCAACCAGTGACCCTTCAAGTCGCACACGTGCTCCTGTCGAGCGATTGTGATCGCCAAGAGTTTTGGTTGAATGCTCTCAAGACTCGCAAGTTTTCACTAGCAGTGGAGCTATACCAAGACTATGACAGAGTTCCTACCCACAACAGCTGCGGGCACCAAAAACAAAGATCATGGAGTCTAACTACATCTGAACAATGATCAACCGTCCCACCATTTTAAGATATCGGGGGTTCATCCACTGAGGGGATTGCTGGTGAATTCCAGTTCTCTTGATCGGTTTCAAACAACCCTGGAAATGGAAAGTGGCTGACCATAGCTGACCTGTCCGTCACCTGTCTGTTAAGCTGATGTATCAGCCAATATACTGTAGCTGCTTTTAAACAGGTCAACCTGGAAGTTTGCAACATACAACCAGCTGACCCACAATCCAGCTTGGAGGAGGGCCCTTTCACAGAAATCTGCTGTCTCTGTAGTCCATTGACATGGCTAGAGATTACGGCCCGTCCGGCGGAAGTAATGTAATATTTGGGATACATGATTCATTCTTGACCAAACCATTGGAACAACTCAAGGTTGAGTGAGAGTGAGCAAGATCAAACAGGTTTTCTGTTCAGGATGGGTTCAAGTCGACACTCTGGAACCGTAGTAGCCTTTGTCGGCATTTGTGATGCTTTGACGCAAGGACTATATACATGTTGACACTCAGTGAGGTGTCTTTGCTGACATGGCTATATCCAAGATCCCAAATCCATTGCCACTTTCGTGAGCTGACTGTCATTAATCTATCAGTCCCTATCAATTGCTCACCATCACCGCATTTCCATGCATTTCCACTGTCCTGGAGGAGATTGATGAAGTAATCGGCCTGCAGTTCAAGGGTCTGGAATGACCGTGAGTGTCGCAAGCGTTTCGCAACACTTTGATCAACTCATGGCTTTGCTCTTGGGTTTGAGGTCGGTCATAGATTTCACCTGCCGATTTCATGGATTGCCCGGGTTAAAGACAAATATCCACACCAACCACGCAGCACCTGCAAACTGGTGATGCTGCCGATACCTGCCATAGCCGCCTTTTTTAAGGCCGAGGGGCCTCTTTCCATTCAGCCATCTGCTTACTGATGTCTTGCACAATGTTGAAGTGCTTCCTGAGATTCCAAGAGCAATGAAGTCTACAAAGGGCTGCCCGTGTCAACGCCAAACCTCCGCAAAGTCACAATTGCTGGGAGACAAACTGAGGGGCTTGGCCCCAAAACGCCCTGCAATATACATATATAGCATTCCCATTTGATCGCACCCATAAATCTCAATGCTGCAGGGTAACTAGTGACCCAGCTTCAAGAATCATTGCCCATCATGGGAATCCATATACCCAACTTGACTTCACACCTTCAATGGGAGGCAGTCGGCAACCGCCCCGGATCAGTGCTCATTGCCACCCGAGCTTCGGGGTGTAGCCGTCGTTGGCATAAGGCCCTGCCAGAACCAACCGCGCTTCGGGTGAGAGTCTTCGGCGCAGCTCTGCAATCGTCAACCTGTGCAGAGATACCCAGATTGAATCCATCATGTTTAGAGCAGCCAAAAGGTTGCTGCCATGTGACCTATGTTTACAAACAGCACGGGGACAACTGATCCCAAGAGCTTTAAATTGCTGAAGATGACACACCATCCTCAAGTTCTCCTTACCAAGATGTTGCCTGGATGCAACGATGAAAAACACCAAAACATGCAAAGAGCTGGTTATTTGCACTGGAAGCAGGTGTGGTCCAGCTGCTAAATCTTGATGTAGCAGTTGTAATATCAATAAGCTTTATTTAGATATCAATGTATATCTGCTCGTATTTGTCAGGCACATAGGGAACATACATCAAAAAGTGGTACCCACAAAACAATCTCTTCCCTGCATGCAGACTGACATTTTCACATGTTGGTGGTTGACGGTGCCAATCAGAGATAGTAGTCCTTCGGCTATCACATGTGATCAATACACTCATTATTTGCAATACCCATGACCGAACTAGTTATACGTTAACTTATTATATAAATGAAATACTATGATATACTCATATATCTATGTGAACTATTGAACTTTTAACGGTTACTGTATCTGTTTCAAAACATGGCTGTGGGTCAAAACCCTGTACTTCTGGGGAACATCTCCTGGCAAAATCAACCTTTGTTGAGATGTTCACCTACCCAATTTGGGGCTGGTTAATATGGATCCCGTTGCCATATTGCTTTAGGTTCCAGCCTCATATACTTCAAGAAGTGTTCCTGGATTTCATGCAACTTCTCGTCGTCATCTGTCAACAAAAATCCCTCGTTGCTGATGGAGAGGGAAAGCACCACCACACCTGGGCGAGTCGTTGGGGGAAGGATGAGCATCGAAGTACAAACCACATGAGGACAACAAAACAACGTGAAAAAAATAGACACGAACAAGAACCGATGGCAACACAAACAACCAGAATGATCACGACCATACAATATACAACGACTAGACCACCAGCAAGAATAACAATAGCAACAATACTAGCAAGGTCAGCAGCATGACAGTGACAGTAGCAAGGATTGCGGCAGCAACAACAACCACAACAGCAACAGCTTCATGGCAAACACAACAAGTACCGACTAAGGGAAAAACAACTTCTCTCTGCTTCTGGGCATAGGCTTGAGTCTTCGGCTGGCATAGGCTTGAATCTTCGGCTTTTCAGCTTCAGGCTCTGGGGCTTAAGTTGTTGGTTTCAGGCTTTAGATCCACTTAGAACATATATATATATATATACACATAATCTGAGAGTAATTATATCTTGTCTATTTCTGCCAAACACACAAACGCCAATATAGCAATTTCGGAAATCTCAAGTCGCATGGTTACAACAATAGAAATGTTTCTACTTCGACCACTAGAACCCTTAGCTGCAAGGCCATGTCTGACTTGGACCCCGCTGGCATGGTTGTTTCTCTTCACTCATCAAAGAAATATGTTTTTCAAACTCAACGAATGCTTAAACAATTTCAAACAGGACAAATGTAGGATCTGCGGATTCGGCACTGAAGTGCTTCCATTCCTCTGGCGTCGTGTTCTTGATCACCAGGTTGTACCAAAGCTCAGACCTCATGCAAGGCCCCTGGAGATGTGACCGAATCAGTGACCGAAATCTGGAATGAATGGATATGTTATGATGTATGTAAATATATATATATATATAAATGAAAAATAAACAAATATATAGATATATAAATCATTTATATACATACATATGTTCAATGGTTCAATGGTTGGTCACTGGCTTTTCATGGTCGCTGGCGATTCATTGTTGCTGGTTGTGTTCTCCGTCACTTTCCTTTGGAAACGTTGTCTGAAATCGGTGGAATTCGTGGACTCCCCAGCTTCGACCGCCGCTCGAAAGCTTCTCACTATGCTGATGCTACTAAATAGATTAACACAATTGACACAAACCACAGAAGACAAAGAGCAAGACGTCAATGTTGCAAACCTGTGCAAACATCAGCCTCAACACTTCTCAAACTCCAAAAACAAACTTACTAATCAGTTCGGAACGGTCCAACCAAAACTTTGAATCATCAGCTCTTCAGGGTGGCTCCTGGCAGATATTATAGTTCACCAGCCCCAGTTCCACCGCGCTTTCCACTGCGCGCTTCGCTCCCAGTGACGTGGTCCACTCCACAGCTCGCAGGTGGATCTTCCAGGCTTCAGCACCTCGCCGCTCCTTCAGGGCTTGGTCCATGCGCTGTGGCCAGCCCAAGTTGGGTGCTGGACCAGCCTGGCGCCACTGGGACGTGCCCAGGTGACGTTGGGTGTTCAGCAAGGGCTGTCATGGGAGGACGTGGGATGACTATGTCAAGGGCTTTACTTATCATGGTTGGTGAATCAAAGGAATTCAGGAATGGCAAATCATAGGAAATAAGAACATTAAGAACCAAGAATTTGGTATTGAATATACCAATGAGATTAACGAGATTGCTAGCTTCATTGCCATGGCACCCCAGCCTGTCAAAGGTAACCCCCGCAGCTTCAAGACCCATTGGTTTGTGATTGCTGGCTGTCTCCACGCACCCAAGCTGAAAATGTTGGCTGGTATGGGACACCAGGGACAAGTCTTTGCCAAAATGGAAACTCACATTCCAAGCAAGCATCCTTGTGCAGTAAGACACAAAGGTACAATCTCCCAACAAAACATGATCATGACTAGTTTGTCAATCAATTTTGCAGGGTTTCAATTCCAATCCCTTGGATGTTGCAACACGTTGAGTTCCACTTTTTTCTCAGCTCTAAGAACCTCAGCAACTTATCTTGGTTGGCAGTGGCAGTGGAACTTCAATAGAAAGTGGTAGTCTTACGATTTTCAGCCGTTGGGTAGAACTGCAATTCGATGTTCACCAGGTATTTTGGGAAAAAAACAAGGCAGGCTTCAATTCACCTGCTTTGAAAGCTGTGAACTCACAAGCAAATCAGGTTCTAATTCTACAAAGCTTTTGAGTGAACATTTGCTCACGCCCATCGCCCATCCTTGCCTCTGCCCCTTCACCCTTGGCGACGGAACTCCCCAAGATCAGCAAATGCCGACCTAGAAATTGTGTCGACAAAGCTCATCACTGAGCAGCGCTTTTGAGGACAAACTAAATGTCTAAGGTTAGGCTTGATACCTTCATGATGTAACCACCTCATGTGTCTGGTAAGTATTTCAGTCACTGTTTATTATCTTTGCAGACAAACCCATCAGGAGTGGGAATAATCTTACGATGTCTGTTGCTGAACAATCCTGCTGGACATGTGTGGCTCGTTCGACATGCTGATGTGTCAAACTGGACTGCTTGCAGACTGGCGGATCTGCCGCCAAACATCAATATGCTATTTGTGTCAAGCACCCGCGCATAAGATGGTTCAAACATGTCCAAAAACACTGAGGGCATAAGATACGCCAAAAAATGATGCAAGAAGCGTTCCATCACTTGGTAAAGATAAATTTTCAAGAATCCGCCTGGATACTTTGAGAAGACATCTTTCAAGCATTCTCCTTCCATGGTATCCACAGCCTGGTTGCACTCAAGTAGCAATGTGTACGCATGACTACGGATCATAAGTTACCTCGGCAGGATATGTCTGCACTACAAGCACTGTGAGCACAACCTAGTCCTGCCTCAGAGCATTCCAGGTCGGATTCAGGTGGTTTCCAAAAGAATGGGAAACTTCTGGGTCAATTTCCCCGTGAGAGTGGCATGCAGCAGCAACACAAGCAACACTACTACCATCACCAGCAACAACAACAACAATGACAATCCAGTAGGCTCAATAATTGCTTATGACTTATGACTGATAAATATGGTAAATGCAGATTGATCATGGCTCATTAACACTTAATCCCCACAACTCCTGACAAACAAAATGTGGCCAAACTCAGGGCCTGGATGTTGGAGTTCCTGATCTCGTGGCAGCTTCCAGAGCCTCTGTTGGCATAGCTGCGGGGGTACCAACGATCCCGTTGCTATGACCGATGTCCAAAAAGGAAACCCAACGGATCCATTTTTGAAAACTTACTGCGTCTCTTGATGTCTCCACCAGTTGTCTTTTTGTTTGCATCCCCTGATGGTCTCGATCCATGGAGAATGCACTGCAGGCCAGTTGAAATCATACATATTGTCTGTATATGTCTATATAGTCACTATATCACAGTCTATCAACAGGGCCACCATGGCTTAACTGGTGGCACTTCATCAACAGAGTTACAACTCGGATTATTCACAAGCACTCTCAGCCATTTCCAGGCACGGCTCCAACTAAGGAGGCCTGTCCACCACCTGCCCTGGCGTGGCACCTGAAGAGTTGGAAGAGGAAGTAGCGCTTCAACAAGGCCCAGCGCACAGAAGCCACAGCAGCACTCAGGAAGTTTGACACGGGACCTGGTTGCGCGGCTGACCCGCCATGGGTTGGTTGATGGTTGCCGGACGGTTGATTGGTGGTTGGTTGATGGTTGGTTAATGGTCGGTTGATAGTTGTAGTTGTATCACTGGCTAATGAAACACAAAATGCATACATTCATGAACATAATGCCTGCAAGTACTTCCTTAGGTTTCAGGCCTCAACCATCTACTCTACTGGTACATCATGATCTTTCAGCCTGCAATTTGCCATGGGCAAATTCATGCTGTGGATCGGACACATGGATCATGGTGCTGGGATGACCTCCAAACCAATCTGTGTGAGACCTCTGTGATAACATATCGTATATGTTATGGATAATATTCAATTAATATCTACATATTCCATGTATATATATATATATTTAAATACATGTACATACCACAATCAATATCAAGACATATGTAAACAAATATGCATGATTTAAAAAAAAGGTACGTCTTGTTAGTCTCAATGCGACAAGAAAACACCAAGGCATTGCCAACGAATCATGGCCCAACCTGTGCAGAGCACCAAGGGCACCACAGCAGCAGCCAGCAGCTTCAGAGACCATGCCATGGCAGCAACGCCACTGGTTCCGGTCGTTGCACGTGTGAAGTTTTAACTGCTTGATAGTTGGCTGGATTAAAAGGCCTCAGGTATCGTGCCCTTTGCTGGAATGTTTGATAAGCAATGAATGGTAACAGCGTAAATGACAAACCAAAACAACGAGCCAAAAAAAGCACTATGGTAGTGGATTGATTTGCAGGAATGCCCTAACATTGCTTTTGGCCATTGCTGGCATGCTGATGATTGTGTTCGGAGTTGAAGGAAGTGTTCCCACAAGCAAGAATTGCCATAACATACTGTAGTCAAAACATTCACTGCTACCCCGCTGATCCCTATCCCACATAGCAAATTCTGTGCTGGTGTAGAATGGCTGGAGCGTCTGCAGTCCAATGCTTCAGTGCAGTTGAACCCTTCCTACCAGAAGCTCACCTGGCAGAGCAAAAGCTGAGGGCAAGCAGCATTGCCAGGATTTTAAGTAGCTGATTATACTGGGCCAGGAATATACTGGGCCAGGAATACAAAGAGCCAGGATTCCAAAAGTAGTATTGCCAGGATTATACTGGGCAAGTGGCTGATTCCAAAGCAGCAATGTAATTGAGACCCGGTCAGGCGTAAATTCGGCGGCATATCCTTCTGTGCGCAATGAGTTGGAAACCATGCGGTCCAATCTACCCTGCACCATTTCCAGAAACCATCCACTGCAGGTATGCTCATGTAGAAGTCAAAACTGAGTTGTAAAAAATTGACTGAATCCAATGAATTACATCACATTGATTTTACATATATACTAGTAACATATATCTGGCTTTAATAGGGAATCTTGCGATGACACGGGGCACCACCTTTCTTTCGACCGAGGCGGGGACCTGTCGTCGCTTTCGACTCGGCAAACACGAGCGGGGACGCTTGCCAGCATTGCCTCAGTCGAGCGGTGGCAACGGTTGAGGCAAGGTGGGTCACCCAACGGTCACCGATTCGCCAGCTGAGTTGGGGCCTGCAATTAGCGTCACAGAAATTTCTTCATGGTAGATTTAATAAATTGTATTCCAGAGGTGGGTCTGTACTAAAAAGCAAGGGGATGCACCGTGCATGTAGTATCCCATGGAATGAAGTGCTGTCAACCATCATCGGTGGGTTGTTTAAAAAGTGCAGGATGTGAATATGCACTCACGCCTGTTTAAAACTTTGCGGTAACTTTTACTAGCACATGACCTTCATGCACACAAAGCATACATCAACGTCTTGATGTTTGGCAACAACCACGCAATAGATCGCAATAGTGCAATGTGGTGAGTGACATAGGCTCAAATGAGCCTTCGCATACCACCATTTCGAAGCAAGCATGTTCCATGTCAGCTACACCAAATAGTGACAAAGCGAGAGACAAGTGATGCAAAAACATGCAAGCAATTCAAATGTCATTTAAAAAAATGCAAAGAACAAGAGAAGGACGAAACAGACCGCAAAGTGACCATGAGCACCGACAGACCAGGGTTGTAAAGTAGTACAACCAAAGAAAGCTCTAGTTTATGATCAAAGACTTGATCAACCAATCATGGAGGGTCCATTACTTCCTCCAATCTTTGCCATGTAGCATGAATTTTGACACTTGGGCATGCGGCATGGATAGATGATTGGGTTGGGATCTGCAAATGGTGAGAAATCGGGCTCAGCAACCGGCTTCAACCCGACAATCACTGCGAATCCACAGTACAAGAACCCAATCAAACTACAAAAGATTGATCGTATTACCATCGTGCCAACCAATAAATTCAAGCTTCTCTTCCAAACCTCACAAGGGAGGCTGGCGTTCCAGCGAACGTGGATGTCATTTCAACACCATGGGTAACTGGTACACAGCCCAAATGTCAAGAACGATAAATACCAATAACTTGCCAATAACAACACCAACAATGGCAACAGCCATGTGAGGGCAAAGCACTGACAGGTGACCCCGACTCAAGAGTTGACGAGTGCAAGAAAGGTCAAATCATTGAAGAATGGCATGGCAGCTCGGAATACCAATTTCAACAGCAACCATCAACCATGATGGGTAAATTGTTTGAGGATCCTGCAGATTGCAAGGAAGGCGTTGGACCAATGTGGCATGGTGCAAATGCCGTTATTGCAGATGGTGGCAACATACTCGAGTAATCTTTCACAGTGCGTCCAAAAACCAATGAACGTTTTTTGCTCCATTTCCCCTGATGCAACAGATTCCTAACAGAATGTGATGCCAAACCAGGTGGCTAGGTAATCGAGCCCTCCCGTCATAATCCTTCCATGGACCCGAATCTGTGCCACCTGGAGCTTGCCAAACGTCGTGCGCCACGGCCAAACGCAGCAAGTTTTTTTCTCACCACTGGCCGCAGCTTGCTGATCCGATGGAGGCAGACCTTGGCCGAATCCCTTGTCACCCTTTGCATGTTTTACTGGTTGGTTAACCCTATGCTTCCAGTTACCACTATAGCAGGTAACCAACCCCCACCAACAATGGTGGAAACCAGCTGGTTACCTACTATAATGGTGACTGGAAGCATTGGTTAATATATCCTACTTTTCCTTGGAGGACAATGATCCCCAATAGACCAGCCATTAAACCTGTTGATAAAGATCAACCACAAGTTGGGCCAACTACCAACTGTGTAGATATTAAATGATGATTGGTGTGCCTTGTTCAACTGGCTCATTTCTGGCCGTTCTGCACCAGAGGTGACCCCATACGTGCTGAATCGTCAATTGTTTTATTTTCACAATTGTCGGAACTTGAGACTTTGTTATTTTTGTTGTTGCTGCTGTTGCGGTTATTGCAGTTGTTTTGTTTTCTTCTTCTTCTTCTCTTCTTCATTTCTTTGTCCTGCTTTTGTTTCGCTATTTGCTTTCCTGTTGGTGCTCGTCTTATTCTTGCACTTGTGTGCGAATGGCAGTTCTTCCCCAAGTTTCTCAGATTAACCTTCAATACCTCGTGATTCGCCAAGTTTAAGTGTCAATATCATACAAAATCTGTTGATTTTGCTTGTCCAACTGACTCACCTGAGCACAAGACTAACCGCTGCTGCTATTGGCTGTTCTGGCTGCTGCGAGTTCTGCCCCTGCACCACATTGTTCGGGCGAAGGGTGGCAAAGGAAAGGCATGATGAGAATTAACCGTCGCAAAAAGCTTTTCGCTTCTTGAAAGGCAGCCTAGTCCTTATAATCATTTGTCTGGTGCTATTGACAGGCAGCCATTGCTTTCTACTGTGCATGGCATGGTCGCAAGTGGCTTCCATTTGCAGATGTATTCAGTAGCCACTAATGATCTCGGCTATAAAACCATCCGAAAGGCGATCTTTTAAACGCGTGATCTGGATCCATAGAATCTCGCCTGGAGGGGCTCCAAGGAATGGTTGGTAAAATGAGAGGTCACCTACGGGTTGTTTCAAAAACAAATGCCATCGGGTTCATGCCACCGTCAATCTGAGCAAATGGGTATGCCACATAAATCGAATAGCACTAGAACCGCCAGGTTATGACTGGTTTACAGAAAACAGTATAATTGAAAGTCCATCAACATCATCAACATCATCATCGTCATCATCATCATCATCACCATCACAATCCCGACAACAAGCAGCACCAAGAAATGATGAACTGGCGGCAAACATCCCCAGCAACCAAGAGCACCTCTTGGTACAAGCCCAAGACATGCTGCTTGGCGTCTGGGTTGGACATCAGAATCTTCAAAGAGGTGCGCGTTGCGCTCTCTCCTCAGTGGCTGCAGTCGATCTGTTCCAACAATGTTGTGAATGTTGATGTTATTACTGCTTGTGGTTGTTGTTGTTGTTGTTGTTGAATGTTGATGTTCCAACAATGCTTGTGGTTCTTCTTCTCCTTCTTCTTCTTGTTGTGGTTGTTCTTGCTGTCGTTGCTGCTGTTATACCTACACTTCCTTTTGCTGCTCAATGGTGCACAAATCAAGTGAACCCTGGCTGGGTCATGTTAGAACAAGTTTCGCAAGAAAACAGGGATGCTCCCCTGAGCATTCTCAAACAGTTGGATGTGCATTGGCATTTGCATTTCCTGGTGGATCTACAGAACCATTGTATAATCATTGATGCCCGTCACCTAAGTGCTGAGTTTGCCCCCAGCAAGAATCTAACAATGACAAACATGTCTTCTCTTCTCCTTCATTGCTGCATGCATGTTGGAGATCAAACCAGGTGGTCAACTAGTGCAAAATGCTTCAACATGTCAACAACCGCATCCTACAGCTGTATCCGTGTTTGCCGTGTTTGCAGTTTTTTTTCAGCACAAACTCAAATCTCAAGAAGAAAGGACACATCTCGCAACGAACCAACATGAAACGGCTACCAAGAAACCAACTGATCACAGCCAAATCATTGGCAACCAGTCACCATTCATCGAGATCCTATGTACAGCAAGGTCGTAAAACTGATGACGGGTGCCGTCGGGTACCATTCGCTGAAGTAACCTCCTTGAAAACAAGTGCAAACGCTTGCCACAATGGATAATCCATTTAATGACACTGTCGCTGCAGCAACCCTCATCGAAATCATGGCTATGATATGCGGCATGGTTCAGAATTCACAGCTGTACTTCTAAGCTTCTTCTGCTAAACAAAACCTTTCTTTGAGGTTGCCGGGATTCCATACATTCCCATCAGCCAGGGTCACCACAAGAAGCAAGAACTGCTCCGTGTTGGCACTGACCAGTGGTGCTTTGAATGTAAGAAATCAGAGGTGTCAGGACTAGGATCCGCACACTTGGCCTGAGCCAATGTTTGGGAGTCAATACTTCTTGCTGACACCATGAAGATACACAAGCGAACAAGAGAAAACAGTAATATCCATACAAAGAAAGTAAAGAATAAAAGCAATAAAAGCAAACAAGTCATCATAGCAACCATAAATTACCGTCATCAACAACAAGGCCTGCCAAATACAGCCGCAATGAACGTGTCTTCCCACACTCTAGAACCGGCTAGCTAGCACCCAAGCAGCCATCCGGTCCAAGACTATTTTCTTCCATATCCTGGCGTCGTCCACGAGCAGAATCCAAGTTCTTTACTACAGTCGTTTCGATCGATGTGACAGTAGCCGCAAGCCGTGAAGAGGCGTGGCTTGTTTGGATCAAAGTGCATGTCTCCATCGCGTTTCTAGTCAGGATGCAGTACACTTCATCTGGACTCAGAACTCTCAATGTCGGGGCTTACCCCAGGGGAGTTTGATTTTTGTTGGGGGATGGATTGCTGTATCCATCAACGGAACCGCACACTGCCATCATATGTTAGTTACGCAAGTATTCACCATTGCCAAGCCTCATTAACCATGATCAACCATGATTCATCATCAACAAGAATAATCAGCCATAAACGGTTTTTAGAACTTAACTAGGAAATCAACAAAGTCAGCCACAAACCAGTAGCCGTCACAATTGAACCTTTCAAATCATTACTTCTCAGCAAGTAGAGCAGTCCGACATCGTCAAGCGTTGTCCAAGTCACTCACCGGAAACAAATGGCAGCCACGAACCCGAACCCATCGTGAACTGCGCAGGAATACCGCCCCTGTCAGCCTGCAGCAGGGCGAGGGCGCGTTGCCACTGGCTTCCAGCCGCCTCTGCTTGGATCAAAGCACCTCGGGGTTCGATGCCTGTTGTTCCCGCAAGTTACACGGCTTGGTTCATAAATTCACCCTTAACTTACAACCAAGCATAACCAACGTCCGATCATGACTAACAACCATAACAACATATAACAACCAAAACCAACATCCATGATCATGGTTTGGTTTGTAAATCCACCCTGACAATCACAAACAAAACAACCAGCCAGAAGCAATATTTCAACATGGCGTGTAGGCTGACCACTGCCAATGCTTAGGAGCACTCACAAAGACTGACAATAGAGTCAGGTTGCGACCAATTGCGCTCTTTTGCATGCATATGCAAACTATCGGATCTTGCTGTGCCCACTTAACTTTCGTGATGCCGTTTCATGACATTACGGTAGCGATGTGAATCAAACACTCTCATCGGAAATAAGCCAGCCAAATACAAGGTAGGTTCAAAACAGTCAAACTTTTGATAGTCTACAGGAAATAATCGGATCATATACTGACCAAACCATATTGAATCTACTGTATCTTTGGCAAACAATGAACCCCGAGAATCGCTTCCATCGTCCCAGCGACAGAAGGTGTCCGTGGTTGGCGCCAAACGTTGTGATCTCATCTGCGCCTGCGGCGTCACTGGCAACTGGGGCAATCCCTGGAAGCTGATCACGCCAGGTCACTGTTGGCCATTCCTTGTTGAGACTAACCAGCGACCATGTTCAACAAAGGAGGAACCAAACAAAACAAGTTTTTTAAACCATCAAGTAAGAACAAGTATTGAACATGTTTCTGACACAAGTAACATTCTGTGCCTGTATGTAGTATGTCCCAAATGTGTATCAATGTGAATATGTAGTACAAGTTTATTTGTATTAAAAAAATATATATATATATAATATCAATATCTCTATATATATATATATATTTATGTATATTAATAAACATGATGTGATGTGACAAGAAAAAACTGAACATAATTGTTGTTAATATCATGTGTACCATTGTGAACCAAATCTGAACCCATGGTATACCAAGATCCAACCGTTTCCTCATCTAAACATCTCTTTTTGTGATTTAGATGAGCTTTGACTTTGGCATATACCAACATTTGCATTGAAGCAATATCAATGAAACCTTAGGTCTCGGGTCATACTTGTTTAAACCAAGCACTGCTGTTCTGCATGGATCGTCATATTTAGCTTCTCAGCTTCTCCTTTAAAGGGAAAATGGATACCTGGATACCCCAAAGGATTGCTCTCTCCCTCCTGGTCATCAGCCCCGTTTTGAGCATTCCTTTTCTTCCTTGCCACGCTTTGCTGCAGTTGGTCTGTCCCCAGTGTCCACAATGTGGTCATACCCCTTGCTTCGCTGGACAAATTCATAACCTCAAGCAGCAAACAAAAAAATGGGCCCAGAAAGTTGACAGTATATCTTAGTCAAACATCACATAGACGACGAATAGAAACCCTGTTTTGTGCTGCATTAGTTCTGCAGACTTTCAGCATCCTCAGCATCTTCAATGTCTGTGAGGACTGTGCTCTGTGCTATTAAATGTCTCATTCTTAAGGTTCACATATATAATCCCACATATATTGAAAACAAACATAAACATCTTTGAGCCAAGTAGCATACCTGTCTCGACGTATTTTCATGAGTTTACGCAAATAAGATACACTGTTGTTGGAATGGATTGGCCGAGGCAGGACAATAAACGACAATCGATCAAGTAGTGCTCTTGATCATATTCACATATGCAAGGTGTTTGCAAAATAATTCCAAACATGCCGCCAGGAGTTTGGGTAGATATAGGCATTGGATCCTGTGAATATAGAAAAATCACTCCTGCATTTTGTTCTGTTACAAACCTTGACAGTTTCACATCCTCGTAATGTTCGGCTACCCGCCGCCTTGCATTCAAATGAATGATTATTCATGCGGTTTCCTGTTTACCTGAATTTCGAGGCAAAGAAAGGTTCAAACCTGGTGTCTGAGGAAGAACATGTTGATTATTATGTCAAGGGAGAAGCACCCCGATAAATGCTAGGTGTCATCCCGCATGTTCACAAGTGAAGGGAGATTGTTTTCATATAATATACCTCGAAGCCTGAGGCAAGTCACATAAGAGAAAAACACACGATGGCTAGGCTATGCATGGCTTCTAGTTGCCTTGCATGCCAATAACATTACATTTCCACGAGAAACTCTGCACCGCAGGCAACGGCGTTGGCGTGCAAATGCCTGCGCACGACAGGAGTCCCTGGGACATTTGGAAGCATATTGCGACTGTCTTGGCACTGCCGTTGAGTACAGAGTTCGAACCGTGGGCGAAATCAGCAATATTCCTTCGAGCAGCAGGGTGCTGCTGCAATAGAACCATTTTCATTGGAAAGATACCCAGTACGACAAGAGGCAAGAACAAACCAAGACAAACCCTTGTAGGGCCAATCAACTCAATGTTGCTACCACAAAGTTGATACAGTATATGTTAAAATTGATATGCTCCACTGTCTCCAACTCGGCTTCACAGGAGTCTCTCCTTGAAACTGCGGCAAGTCGACACAGAAGTCCTGCCGCAGCCTCCAAATATGCATTCTCTGGGAGCTGCATCACCAAGGTCTGCATGGACATCACCACGGACGTGACGATGCCACATGCAAATGCCTATGACGTCGATAGGAAGTGGAAGGGCTGTTATCAGTTGGCAGCACGGAAGTACTACAGCCTCCCAGAAACCAAATCCTATCTCTCAACGAGACACAAGGATCATATGTTCATGCATTTTCCGCATCCAAGTAAATGCAGCATAGCTGTAAGCACAAGGCCTGTATACAGTAGACCAGGACCTTCATTCTGATTTTATTTAATTCACGTGTGTCACTTACCCAGTTGACTGCTTTCATTTGCAACCTTAAACGCCGTGGTCAATTACCACGGTAGCAGACCGGTCAACCATCTTCTGTAACCATGTTGCTTGGCCAACAGTCAAACAGCAAAAATTCCTCATCCAGATCTCTTTCTTGGGGTGACACTCGGTAGCTTGGGAATAAAGGTGTATGTAGTGCTTGTTGCGAGAGCTCGGCTTTCTCACAAAAAATCCCAAGCCAGCATTGAAGGTGATAACATCCTCAGGCCCTAACGATTGCTTCTTGGAACTTACAAATGCATTCTGCCGAAGAATATCGAGAGGATCCTTACGGTGAGAGTAGAAAAATGTGTTGCCAACATCAGCCAAACATACCGTGCTCAATTATGCTAGGGCTTAAAGATGGCTAGCAGTGGTTAATGATAGTTGATGCTGGTTTGTGACAAATAATAGTGGTTGGCTCTGACCCCACTGAATACGTATACTGTAATTAAATGCAGTATATTTTGTTTTTTGATATCTACAGAATATCATTTGAGATTAAGGTCATGATCCTCCATTCCCGGAATCTCACTACACATGTTAATCAAGAAGCAAGGAGATAAGTGGTTTGACCCAAAACCAACATCTGCGTTGAGCGTTGCTCACAGCGCCCAGCTGCTCCATAGACTCTGCCAGTGACAGCAACTGCATGGCTTGCCTCCATTGGCCGAATTCTTCGCATGCGCTGATGGCTGCATTACCTTGGTCGGTCGGCTGAAAAAGGGGCTGGTGAGTAGCCCAAGTGACAAAGGAGAGAAGATTTTGTCCAGAGAGTCTCCAGCAGGGCTTGCGATCATAAATCTCGGCAGGTTCAAATCCTTCGCTTAAAACTGACAAACAGCTGTGCTCAGTTCTGAATTGATTCCCTCCATGAACCAAAAAACGAAGCACGAGCAACTTTGAAATAATTGACACTTCAAAACTCCGAATCCAATTACAAAGCACAACACAGGTGGTATAGCCCTTTACATGTGATCAACCAAACGACAGTAGTGGGTAATTTAAGCCCCAGATCAAAAGTACTGTTTCTATAAGTTGCTTTGATTTGATCGACAAGTTAAACAAGCCACTGATCGTAGAGACGTCAAGTCCGAGTCACACGTTATGATGGTTGGTTGGAGTTGATGCTGTTGAGCTTCCAGAAAGAGTGACATAGCACGTTGCCACTGGGCAGATTTCTGACACGCACTGAGCACTGCATTGTACGTGATGATGTCAGGCACGAGCTGAAGGATCAGTTGTTGAAGCAGTGCTATGGCTTGGGTCCACTGCACGGCCTTTTCACAAACCTGGGTGGAGACGGTCCACAAACTCAGGTCAGATTTTTTTCAGCCATCAGCTGAATCAATTTTCTTGGTTTAATATGCTGTCGAAATGCTCAGGAAAAAACACACACACACACACATTCCCAGATGTACGGTACAAACAGCTGATTCAAACACCGGAAGGAGACACTCTCATGCGCCAATGGTCTGTTGTTGTTTGCGCAGTTTCAGCTCCAACTGCCAGTGATGATGGCGATTGTTTGGCACCCCCCATTTTCAAAAGGCCCGAAGCCCTAGATGAGGCAGCGGCTTTGGCTTGGGATGCGACAAGCATGATTAGCAGCTTGTCCCGACGGTGACCCTTTCAAAAAATTTGGGTCAGCATCACTTGGGTTGGTTCACTGGAGGATAACCATCCAACCGGGTAGGATCGCCAACACCCCCGCTGTGGTACCTCGAATCTGAGGATCGGTGACACCAGAATCTGCTCCTAGCGACACTGATGGCTGCATTGTAGGTGACAATGCTTGCGCATAGAGCTTGGTCAGCTAACTCCCTCAGCAGCTGTATGGCAATCTGCCATGGCAGTGCTGCTCGTTCAAAGGCACTGATGCAAGAGCTATAGGAGATCCTGAGCTGTGAGGCATCCGAGCAACTTTGAGGAACCAAGTCGATTGTTGAGTCCAACCCCAGGTGTGATCAGAACGAGAAAATACGAGAATCTGCCTTCAAAAAGGTATATAAATCAATTGTTGCCACCGCTTGTCATGTCCACACAAGATATCCAAGTAACCCCCAACGGACGGCAATCAATCAGAGTCTGGCTCAACTTAGGATAGCCAAGGTGCTGATAGCCACGGTGCTGGAACAAGGTAAACCAATGCGCGTGGCTGTGGACCAAAACTAAACATACAAACATAGCTTTTTGTTGGAATGTTGTCCTACCGGTACTTGGCGTGTTTGCCATTGATCCAGGCAAATACCCTGTCCCTAGTGAGCAAATGCTGAAAGGAACTTAGAACATCTTAGAACAATCATTGAATATCAGCATTGATGATTGTATCCATGATGTAGAACAAAAACTGCACCGTTGCTCTGGGTCTGAGTGTGAAACCATTCTGAAACCATTGTGAAAGACGCTGAAACCATTTTCCAGCACAAACCTCTTTGAGAGGTGGCCCCCGGTGCCGCCGTGGATCACAGTTGGCTGCAAACGTCTCGTAGTGATTTCTCTCAGAAGTTGCAGTGCAGGAGGCCAAGCACCTCATCACCAGGGTTTCGGCCAAGCCCGAAACAGATCTGCTCAAAATGATAGTGTGCATTGGCTGGCTTCACTGGCGCGACTCACCAGCCAGCTGGATAGGTTCGCCACTGCCATCAGCCTAAACTCCGCGGATCACCTGAGGTACACCCCACCACCTTGTTTCAGGGAGCACCACCCTGGGTGGCCAAGCCTTGAGCAGCCATGGCACATGTTAGAGCCAGCTGTTCTTACAACAGCTATGTGTTGATCACCAGCTATGGATCCTGCTGGTTTCATGTGCTGTTTATAGATCCAGCGCTTACGATTTGATGGTCTGGTAAGCCATTGGTGCTGGCTTATTCATATCCCGTTTGCAGGTCAAAGCTGAATGATCCCCAGTAGTAGCACCGAAACTGGATCAAATCATATATGCACAGAAGATACGTAAATAATGGATGGCAGTTTGAGCATCTAATGAAACAACAGTCGATTGAGGCCCATCCGAGGCAAACAGAAATCACCTGAAACTATCATCCAAACAAGTGACTTCCAGCGCTGCATGCACCGATTGCAGCATTGAAGGCAATCACATCCGTCAATCCTAGGATGGGCTCGGTTGGGCGTGGCGGCTAATTCAACCTCCACAGGGCTCAACTTGTTGCCCCATCCACGACAAAAAAAGAAGACCGGCAGCAACCGCAACAAGAATCGAAATTGAGGGGCAAACAAGATCAAACCACAATACAGCATGGCATCACTGAACTAAACACGGTTGAAAAGAATGCCAAGAGTCTTCGCACAAGTGTGTCTTCCAAAAGCAGCAAAGCTTCTTGCCTGAGTTGCCAGCATTGCTTTTGAGTTTACCAGCTGGTACCATGATCCCATGTCAGGGTGGCCTAACGACGAAGGCTAAACGGACAACCAGCGGCAACTTTCCCATCACTTGACGTTTCATCTTGACGTTTCATGCTGGTCCATGCAATGAAGGACTTGTTTCATCAGCGCTCACTGACGTCCCAAGCACCACTTTGCGGCTTTCTCACAGCTGCTGATGACAGCATTGCAGGTCCTGAGTCGCCAAGCTCATCCAATTTCATCCAATTTCATCCCTCATCTTCCAGCAAAAATGAATATGGTCTTCAACAATTTCATGCCCCCTGCATGCAGGGTAACTAGTGTGATCAAGTCCTGTTTATGTATACAAAGGTGTGTCCGGATGCACAAACTACTGCTATGTGCAAGCGGCGGTAGAGCATTACACAGGGCCATGACCACCAACTTCAATCAGTAACATAGTGACCAACTGGCCACAAAAAGGAACTGGCGGTTGCAAATGGTCTTCAAACAATTGCAAACAGTAATGCAAATAGTTTCCACAAATAACTGCAGCACACGTTTGAGCTTGCTTGCTTCCATTTTTGTTTGTCGGACCCAATATTGTATGTATTGAATTTGTTGTGTGAGCGCACTTTGTCCAGTGGAGGCAAATCTCATCAGGTGCTTGATAACTCAGTAGCACAAAAAAAACTATATGTTCCCATGAAACACAGCAACGATGTCAACATCAACAACAGCAACGACAACAGCATGCACCAATCACGACAATACAATCAACACCGACGTCGCCAACTAAACATCATCACCAACCAAACGACCGACCAAGCAACAAACAAAACCACTGACCACCAAGAAACCAACCAAACCTCGGCCCAATAGCCACGCAGTGTGAAACACAGCTGCTGGTTGTGGTGTGGCATACCTAGTGGTTCCTCAAGACATTACAGTCGTGTACCCCCAAATCATCCAGTTTCTCAACAAATCATAGTATTAAGCCAACCATAAAGTTGGGGTCCCCCATTTGAAGAAATCCCCGACTATGTAAACCCTGACCTTGTGGTGACACCCACGACGTGAGAATCCTGGTGCCAAGAATCATTTGATTGGCTTCCAACTTCAGGAGATCCATCTCCTGCAGAGTCTCTAGTTACCAAATTGACTTAGAAC
The DNA here is from genome assembly GCA_009767595.1 of Symbiodinium kawagutii. Lineage (NCBI taxonomy): Eukaryota > Dinophyceae > Suessiales > Symbiodiniaceae > Symbiodinium > Symbiodinium kawagutii. The sequence continues at coordinate 28,204 of VSDK01006886.1, read as the reverse complement.
TTCAGAATCAAAGCTACTTATCGGATGAAAACAACTAAGTTGCTAGCTATGCAAATATGTATGCATAGTAAATATTAAATAAATATATATATATATATATACATATGTATATGTATATGCAACTGCTGGAAGCTAACTATGCTTCGTTACATGTTCCAAATGTTCCAATACTGGCAGTTAGCTTGGTTACTTTCACCAGTGTTGACCAGTTCTGCCAATAGCTGTGGGCATCATTTTGCAATCACATTGTGTAACGGGTTGAGATCACAGTCATGTAACAACTCACAAGCAAGACCATTGTCACCTTTGGAGTCACCATCCTGATGACTTACACAGGGTTGTAAGAACTCCCAACGAAAACAAGGAGTATAACAGTGTATAACCCTCATGCCACCAAGCTTATGTCTTTTTTTCGTGGTCATTCTGCTGTGGTAGCCCTATGAAAAACTCCTCTGCTGTACTATGACGCAATGATTGATGGTTGCTCAGCGAAGTGGGCCGCTGGGTCCCCGAGGCCGACAAAGGCCATGGGGACAGAGCCAGCGGCGAGACATGCCAAGCTCGTATCTTCATGGGAACCAATACGGTACATCCGGGGCCACCAATACTCGACCCTTGTCATGAACCATCACCAAGGCAGGAGTCGTTGACCAGCATTCGTTAGCAATGATTGACCATCATAAACCATTTATGTCCATTAGTCATCATTTATCCTGAATCAAGTATGAGTCAATCATAAACTAAGCATCGATGATCCATCAATTTACCATCGATCAACCATTAATGAATCATGAAGCATCATTTGCCCATCATTGAACAATCAATCAACCATCGATGAATCGCTAACAACAACAACAACAACTAGTCAACTACTAACCATCAATTACGCATCAACCATGAAGCTACTGAACTGAACATCCATCGGTTAATACCATTAAACCATATATGTTCAGATATGTGTATACAGATAAATATATTATATGCATACATGTCCAATCAAATAAGTCACTTAACCCCCAAATAATAAAACCATTGATGGAACCATTGCAGTCATCAATTGGCAGTGGGTCAAAACCCCGTACCCCTGGTTCCCCTATCATTAACCATTGTTTCCCCTACTATTGTTGGTTATTATCCCGCATTAGTTGGTTGGTTAATATTGACCCATTGCCATAATATAGTTAGTATATATCCCCTATAGTTGCTAGTTGTTCTCCCTATTATCAACCATTAACCAGCTAGGCTTCACCATTGGTTGGTTGGTTAACTGCTTGACCCATAGCGAATTTATTAACCAACCAATTATAGCCATATATAGCTGGTATATCCCTTATAGTTGCTAGTTGTTATCCCCTAACCATTAGCCAACCATAGTTGTTGGCTAATGTATTAACCAACCAATTAAGCAGAAACCAACAATCCTCCCCTCGTACCACTGGCGGCCCACCTCCAACAGGCCGCATGCCAAGCGCCACTGTGCAGCCCTTTCGCACACAGTGATGGCCACGGTATAGGAGACCTCAACAGCTGGTGGCGAGTGGTGATACCAGGCTGTAGTGCGACATGTCAAGGATGGTTTTACACCAAGAATTGCAACCATCAAAGGTGATACGATCAATGTAAAAACAAAGGAACGAAACTTAGAAAACAATTTATAAATGATAGGTCTATGTCTCTGGCCCGCTCAGCTACATCAAGCGAAACACTGTTCGCGTTGGGGAAAACATATGTTTCTGAGGTAGCCACAATTCAGAACCTTTGAATGAGCGACTCTGCGAAGCCAACCCAATATTTTGTTTGTTTTCTGTTTGGTTTCAAGTGGTACCGCGCAATGTTATTGCTGGTGATCAACCCAGCAACCATGTGTCCTCTCTGAATTCTGCCCAGAAACAGTGTCCGTTTGCAATTTCTGCGTGACCGTCATGGTCCTCAACAGTGCCACAGCCAGGCGCCAGTGCTCCACAATTCGACAGGCGTTTATGGCGGAGTTGTAGGTGATCGTATCCTCGCTGATTGCGCATGATTGCCCGGTGCATGTGGTGTCGGAGTGGCACATCTTTGGCTTGTTGGAAAACCAACACTCAGAGGTATGTTGGGTGGAAATACGCGTATCATCCGTATGTATTTCCCATAGCTATGAACAACATTGATGACATCGACGATCAAATTAAGGGGGTGGGTAGAGAAGCAGTCAGGAAAGGACAATGATGGACAGGAGCTGCCTCTCAGTATTCCCTAGGTTGTCAGTCCCCCGCTTCACCAATAATGCATGAGCATCTCCAGTGCAAGGATTGCATACACTTCTCAGCAGGCTTATCATGATTGACACAATCTGCCTGAAAATGTCTGAGCAAACGCCGGACTATGTCACAATCCTGGGTTGAAAAGACATGTATCTATGCAACTATCCTATCCAACTCAACGTTGAGGTCAGGGTACCACAAATCCAGCAACATCCTAACCCGGTAAAAAACACACACCAACCAACACAGCACTGACACCCAAGAGTACAGAGCCATGGAGGCAAGTGACTGGCAGCACCTCTTGTCCTTCGATTTCAGTAAGGAGAAGCATGACTTCTTGCCATCTCGAAGCTTTGCCACAGGCACTGATGCTGGAATTGTAAGTGATCAACCTGCCACCACATCATCACGTTGGTGACCCCAAATTTGGTGATTAGCGGAGGGGAAAACAAGTAGTGGAACACCAAGAATCATCACCCGGTAATCAATACAAGATTCCACACATGAGTTTCATCATTTCGATGTGCGTCTTATCTCGGAATCATTTCCTAGTTTGAGGTGCTGTCGGTATATTCCCCTAGGTGATTTCAAGGTCAGCTGCCGTGTTTCCCAGGCTGGAGGGGAGGAAATTCAATTCGGCACAAGCACAGCCAGCAAAGCCCAATAAATCCCCGTAAAGGCTTTGATGATTTTGATCCTCAAAGATGATCAGTCTTGGGGATTATGCATGGCAATCATATCACTGTGCCCCCAAACTGTGAGCCAATATGGGTCATGAAGTGTAGCCCAGTCCCAAAAAACATATGTAACCTTTGGGCTGGAATACTGGAACCAGCAAGTAGACAAACACATATCAAAATCTGGCGAAATAAAATCATGGGTATCACTTTGTTCAATCACGATCTGCTGTTCTCATCTCTCTTGTTGGGATGTATCCTGTCTTGAAGTGAAAATATGGGACATAGCTTCGTAGTGGGTGTGGAAATAGGCAGTGGACCAAACACGCACCCCATGGTGCACACCGAACTTGAGGCAAGCCCCTACAAATTCAATAGGAGACAGTGTTCAATCTTGAACGCAAAGTTGGAACAGCAAAGGCTCTCAGATGGCAATTGGAGAAAAAGCATATGTGTGCTTGATGATGCTTGACAAAACCTCCACAATTTGGGCAATCAACTTTGAGCTATACCGATATCGATTTGTCAAGGGAGCGACTGAAACCCCCTCATCGTCGAAGACAATATGATGCCAATGCCAACACTGACATGGATAGAACCAACATGAACTAACCAATATAACATGTTTACAACCTATCACACACACACACCAATGTGGGTGGCAACCTTAAGGGTTTTAACTGGACATTGTGCGCAATCTCGCTACAGATGGGTGATCCTTCAATCTGATGCCTCCAACCGGAGAATATCCAACAAACTCATAGGTATAAGTGGCTGGTTAGGTGAGTCTATGGTCTGTAACATCTGTGCTATGCCATGCCTACCCTCTGGTGAACTAACCTGGCAATGGAAAATCCGCCATTCATGGATGATTTCCGAGGGTTTTCCCTCAAAAAAATATGGATTTTCAGTGCCATGTTAGTTTACCAGGGAGTGGTAGTTGATAGATGTTGATAGCAAACCATGGTAGACCTAGTCAGGAAGGGTCTGCAGCGCAACTCTTCCTGGCCGAGGCTCGTCGGTTGAAGCATCATCGAACTGAGGTCATGCAGTAAGATCAAGGCTTCCATCCATTGAGACGCGGCTTCGCATGCCTAAAACATGAAACCGCACCGACCATGTCAGAACAGATTTTGGCATGTTCCTGTAGCTTCATTGGCTGGTCGATGTTCGAACCAAGAATGAACGTCTGAATTTAATGAATGTATTGGATATGTTTTTACATATACTTGGGCACTATCATCAACAGTCAACAGTCTTTTATCACTATTCAACCACTTGCGCATGTGATGTGCATGTCAAGTCCAAAAAAAGGTTGTTGAACTCAAAATCATATGTCTACAATAATTTGCCGGGAATGGCTTCACTTGATGGTTAATGATTTGAAAGACAAACATGTTCAAGCAACAACTACAAACCATCATTAAACCATCATAAAACCATCACTAAACCATCAATCAACCATCATCAAACCATCACTAAACCATCAATCAACCCTCATTAAACCATCGTTCATATCATGAATTAAACAAATTAAACAATTTGAGCGGTCAGAAACCTTGACTGAGCACATCCTTCCGTCCCCACCGGTGATGGCCGCGCGCTTCCGAGGCACGCTGATGGCGGCATTCACCGCCACGACGTCCACGGGGCTGCGAAGCAGCTGGAGGGCCACCAGCCATGCGGAAGCGATCCTCGGAAGCCACGGCCGGAGGGGCGGTGGTGGCGACCCCGGACCGGTGCCGAAACGGAGACCCAGGTTGGATGCCCTGAGGATCCGATGCCGACCTACCAGGATACCAATGGATATCAAGATACCCCTGAGGATACTTCAAGTATCACTTTTATATAGTTGAAAATGTTTTTGATTTGACCCTGGACGTTGCGGGAGTTGTTCTATCTGGAATTCAATTTGGCACTCTATCTGGCACTTGTCCTCACATTTGCTCTGACATTTTATGCAGCATATCTGGCATTCTTTCGGACACTTTACTTGGCATTATTTCTGGCACTTGACCTGGCATTCTGCCTGGTGCTCTTTCTGACATACAGCCTGACATTAATCCATCTTTGACCTTCTATCAATCTGACATGCAATCTGACCATGGTTTGGGCCCCACCCACAGCAGACTTAGCTGGGGGGCAATGGGATGTGTCACAATCCCATGATCGCCTTGAGATTGTCCTTGATGATCATGGCTTGGGTTGGTTGGGGCTGATTCTCTGCAAGGACTTGACTTGATCCATGAATGGTAGTACCTACTAATCATCCAATAACAACCATTACCAGTAGAGAAACTACCATTTCAAACTGGTATAACATTGTGGACAATCCCGTATCAATCCGGAAGGAATCTGTGCTGAGCTGGTCATTTCAGTGGATTCCTGCGGAAATTCAGTGCCTCGGAAGTCGGTGTCCCTCACTTAGATCGGCTTGTTTATAAACCCATACAACAAGCTAGCTAAACCTGTCACTATTATTCGCTATTCATCTCTGCCTTTCTTCCCCTGCCCTTTCAGCCAACGCAACGGGTAGGAGGCACCACTGAAGCTAAGCAAAATTCAAACCCGCTGAGCAATGACGTATAACCTACTCACAAGCGTTCAGGGTTCATGGTTTCCAGGTACCCTGGGACAGTTTCTCAAACAATCTCCAGGTTGGGCTCGCGCGATAGACTCTTATAAGTCTGCAACCCAAAAAATCGCTATTCACTATTCACCATATTTGACCATTGTCAACCATAGCATTGACCAATTGTCACTCGCTATTACCATGGTAATACCTTACATCAACAATGGTATTGACCGACTGGTTGGTGGTTTCAACCCCTATGAAAAATATTAATCAACCAACCATTTGAGAATAACTGCTAGGGAAAAATAAATCTTTGAAACCACCAACCAGTTTGCTGTTTAACTACTATTGTCCCTATGATTAGCCATTATTAACCACGGTTAAAACAACAAACCAGTTAGCTCTTTAACCACTATTGTTGCTTATTGCATATTATCTCCTATTGTTAACCATTATTAACCATGGTTAAAACCACCAACCACCGCTATGCCAATTCATCCCACAGCGGAACGAACTGGTCCATGGCTCTCACAGGCGCTGATACAGGAGCTGCATCCGACCACGTTGTCCAAACGTCTTCGCTGTGCCTCCCCTAGCAGGGCTTGCGATCATGATAAATCGATGGCTAATAAGAGCTGGTTAAAAGGTGTAATAGTTATATACTGTAATAATAGCTGGTTAATAACATGTGGTTAATAATAGTGGTTAATGATCATAATGTTGTTAATAATGGCTGGTTTAATAATCATAAACAGCTGGTTAATAATCATAATGTTGTTAGCAATAGCTGGTTGATCATAATGCGGTTAACAATAGCTGGTTTAATAATCATGAACAGCTGGTTAACAATGTCAGAATGTGGTGAATAACAGCTGGTTGATAATAGGAGATAATTAAAAGGTTCAAACTAGGTGGTGAAGTTGCAGTAAGTGTTAATAGTAGCCGATTAAAACTTTGATATATGATAGGGGATGATAACCAGCAAGAATATAGGGAATATACTAGCTATATCACCAAAATTGGCGAGCCGGATCAATATTTGCAAACCCAAAAAGCTAGTAGTTCACATCCCAACACCCCCAACAACACTACTTCGGTCAGTTTTAAGATTGCCTGTTTACGGATCAGTACAAAAATTGTGTACCTGGTAGCCGGTGGGTTTCCCTATTGCTGATGATCATCTGAGGGTGGTTGGCAAGTACCACCACTTCTGGATAACCCCATATTGTGATCATTATGCTGTAGCACGACACAACCACGATGACAATATATGACACTATATAACAACCAAGCACTACCAATACTAATATACCAGTCGTTAGAACTGTTGCTACCAAATGCTGCGATGGCATACTTAGACCATTCAAAACCTGCTATAATCTTATGGGTAAATGGATATATGTAAATGCTGAGTCAGTTCTTGTTAAACCTGGTTATCCAGCTGTTAAAACAATACCATTGAGTACGACCTTGGAATCAAAGAATGCGGACTTGAGGAGTATTCAAACCCTTCCAAATTGTCTACATCCACATCCAGCCCCACATGTAGACTTTTTATGAACGGAACGATCGAGCAACCTACAAGCATCAAAGATTGCTGCCATCCGCCACAAGCACTGAGAGAGCCGAAGGTTACCACATTTGCTTCTGGAGCCTTGACAGCGGCGTGCCACTAGTGATTAAGGACGATTGAGGCCAAATGGTACAAAATGGTCCAGCATGGTACGACCAAAAAAAAAGCCATGTGGCGAAAACAGCGGGTCAGCTGGGGCGAAAACGACAAGAATCATCGAAAGAACAGGAGATCCACGTGTCCATCAGCATCCATCAGCCACCAACGAGGAGCTGGTCATGTCCCAAGTTGGCTAAGCTGGTGATCTACCTTACAGGCGTCATTGAACACCTAGGATCAGGCGACATTATAGGTGAGAAATAGGTGGTCAATAACGTGTGGATCATAGATCATGTTGTTGATACCAGTTAACATGATGGTTGATATGATGATTGTTACTGATTAATATGTGCTACATATCCATAATGGTTGGTAATGGCTGTTATTGCTTGATGGTAATCTTTAACACTGGTTATAGTCGGTAAATGGTTGGCTATGGTTCATTCTGATTGGTTTTGAATCTGGATTAGTATGAGTGATACTGCTGAGTGTTTTATGTTTCCGCTTATAAACTATATAATCCCCCTAATCAGCGCAATTGATGTCACTGATCTTAATATGGTGTACGCACAAGGCCTCAAGAAAAATGGACAATAGTAAGCAACAAGGCTACGGTTCTCATGCTGATAACTTTCCCACAAAATCTTACAGCCCCGGTGGCGTCATGGTTTCGTTGAGCACAACACCATGCTCGCAACAGGCTCATCAATGTGTGTATCGCCAAAATAGTTTCTCACCAGAACAAACAGCGATGAATATCTAGCATTTGGTTACACCATTCCTGGTAGCTCCTCATCTCCTCCACTCTATAGAAGGATATAGGCATCATGATACGCCTGGCTCCGATTTGCTCCCAACAGCCAGAACCATCATCAACCATCATCTGGTTGATGGTTTCAACCCCTATGAAACATATTAGTGAAGCAACCAGTCGTTGATACTTACAAGGGAAAATCAAAATAAGACCACCAACCAGTTAGCTGTTTAACCACCAGTTTGTTCCTATGGTTCGCCATTTTTAAACACTATATATTGTTGCTTATTGCTTATCATCTCCTATTGTTAACCATTATTACTGCAACCATGGGTAAAAACAGTTAGCCACTATTAACCACTATTATCCCTAGGATTAGCTAGTATTAACCACGGTTGAAACCACCATCCTTGGTCCTCCTCCCGTGGTGGACCACCTGCCTCCAAAACGAGATGAACTGCACGCTGCCACGCAGCGGCCAAAATGCAGCTCCCAATGGTCATGTTGTAACTCACCGTGCTCCTTGGTTCGTGCCAGCCATGAACCCAACTCCGGGGAAACCACAGAAAAAAAACCCTAAAAATTTGGAGGTTTATCATTTATCAGTTTATCATTTCCGCAAAATTAAAAAAAGCAACTCCTGCTTTGAGAATTGCACGAGGTAACAAAGTCGGCGGCATGCGTTACAAAGATCCTTCGCTTCTGGCGAGTGCTGAATGGCATGGAACTGGCTCTGTTGAGGATGGTGGATGGCCACAACTGAGGTGCATCGAGTTTCAGTTGCATGCCTTCCAAGTACTTGCCACCACGAAGAAGACTGATGGTTTGTTGCCACACCGTCATCTTCCTTGCGAATCGCAGCTTCCAATGTTGGTAGATCATGGCTGTTAACAGTTGACAAGTGGCGAACACCACTATATAAACAGGATTTCTTAAGTGCTTTTTGCAGGAATACACTGCGGCCATTCACAGAGATAAACAAATAAAGGATTCAATTCACCAAACGTTTGTTCATAATTTGTCTCGCTATTTTGCTGCTGACTCACCACAAAATCTTTCGGATGCTGCAGCATTGCATTTTTTAAGAGACTGACTGAGCAAGCGGATGCCATTGCTGTCGATTCCAGCACCAGTGATGGACACCCACCGTCAACAGCTGACACGGCATGTTGGTCAACAGCTTGCAAGGAAGGGCGGCTTGCGCCACGACCTTCCGGGAGTTTCGCATGAAAGGATTCCCACAAGCATTCTGACCCTCAGCTGTTGAAGAATCCACTGGTTAGTCAAGGGTCCATCATCACCATCTGTTAGCCAAGGTCATCAGGTGATGAGCCAAGGGTTTCTTTTCGTTCCTGAAAGCACCATGGTTGTGAACCCAACGTAGCACCTTTGGCTCAGAATACACAGAGGTCAGGAAATTTGGTGCCAAAACCCTGGCACCCTTTCTGGATGCGTGCAGAAAGGGATTGATGAATGGTATAAAGCAGAAACAATTCTTGACATGTCCGTTTCACCATTTTGGCTGTGCAGTTGCCATTTTGCTTGGATCACTTATGACAACCATATCTTTTGTGCCCTGGCCAGGGTCGTCGGGTTTGGCAAAAGCACAGCCAATGTGAGCATGCTGCCAAGCGTCTTGCAGGAGTTGATCACATGATTGTAAAAAATCACGTCCACTTCCTGGGGCATTGGTCGATCATGGGAGATCCACTCATAAAGCATCACCGGTTTCATCATGTTTAAGCGATGATTGACCACACCGCTGGTGTATCAACAGCTGGATCTCCCAACACAGCAACACTCTTATGGGTAGGACAATTCCTAACCACCATGAACCACCCAGTGCTCCTTGGCCCAGGGGACTCCCAAGGTGGGGTGCGTTGGTGATGCAAACGAGAACGGGCCATGGCCAGAAACGAACCATGGACACTTCAACTCTGCTTCTCATGCGGTAACCACCCCCAACCGCACGGCCACCCGACCGAGGAAGCCAAACAACAAACGAAGAAACCCACCAGCCAAGCAAACACCCAGCAGAGTGAGCGAAGTAAGCAACCAACCAGGTAAGCAAACCAAGCGAACCAAGCTGAGTCAGCCACCGTTGGGATTTCACCCTGAGACCAACGCCCAGAGCAAAGCCTTGTGCCATCGCAATGAATGGTAATCCAACCAGGAGTCGACTGTGATTCATTCGGGCAACCAAGCTGCATAGGTTTCAACTGGGATCAGTAAGACTAAGCACGATGGGTTTCAACCAACAACCAAGCAACCGCCATGAGTAAACTTCTCCCAACAGCAAACGACTACCATGGACTCATTAGCTTCCCAGAATGGATCTCATTGTGCTGCTTGCCATGATGAAATTTTGATGGAGCACTGATCAGCAATGGTTGGTGTACCAAATGGTTGATGGCTCCTTTGATGGGACAAGAGGCGATCAAGAAGTGCAAGTGAATCATTTGACTTAAACAACCATCTTGGGGAGTTCCAGCACCAAGTGCTGGGGACTCAAAAGACACCAGCATGTCCACAAAGAAAGCGCGTCACTCCACCAGCATCAAAAAACAAAATGTTAAGAATGCACAAATTGTGGCATTGAAACTCAAATGACCTGTTTCAAGACCTGCACTTGCTTCTACTGGGTACATTTGTGGCATGGCTTCCCAATGGTTCCCATCGTTTGTGGCATGGCTTCCCAATGGTTCCCATAAGTTGTGGCATGGCTTCCCAATGGTTCCCATCATTTGTGGCATAGCTTCCCATTTTTTCGTATCATTTGTGGCATGGCTTCCCAATTCTTCAATCATTTGAGGCATGGTATCTTTTGTGGCATGGCTGCCCAATGGTTCCCATCACTTGTGGTATGGCTTCCCATTTTTTCCCATCATTTGTGGAATGGCTTCCCAATGGTTCCCATCATTTGTGGCACGGCTTCCCAGTGGTTCCCATCATTTGTGGCATGGTTTCCCAATGGTTCCCATCATTTGTGGCATGGCTTCCCATTTTTTCGTATCATTTGTGGCATGGCTTCCAACCCATCATTTGTGGCATGGCTTCCGAATGGTTCCCATCATTTGTGGCATGGCTTCCCATTTTTTCGTATCATTTGTGGCATGGCTTCCAACCCATCATTTGTGGCATGGCTTCCGAATGGTTCCCATCATTTGTGGCATGGCTTCCCATTTTTTCGTATCATTTGTGGCATGGCTTCCAACCCATCATTTGTGGCATGGCTTCCGAATGGTTCCCATCATTTGTGGCATGGCTTCCCATTTTTTCGTATCATTTGTGGCATGGCTTCCAACCCATCATTTGTGGCATGGCTTCCGAATGGTTCCCATCATTTGTGGCATGGCTTCCCATTTTTTCGTATCATTTGTGGCATGGCTTCCAACCCATCATTTGTGGCATGGCTTCCGAATGGTTCCCATCATTTGTGGCATGGCTTCCCATTTTTTCGTATCATTTGTGGCATGGCTTCCAACCCATCATTTGTGGCATGGCTTCCGAATGGTTCCCATCATTTGTGGCATGGCTTCCCATTTTTTCGTATCATTTGTGGCATGGCTTCCAACCCATCATTTGTGGCATGGCTTCCGAATGGTTCCCATCATTTGTGGCATGGCTTCCCATTTTTTCGTATCATTTGTGGCATGGCTTCCAACCCATCATTTGTGGCATGGCTTCCGAATGGTTCCCATCATTTGTGGCATGGCTTCCCATTTTTTCGTATCATTTGTGGCATGGCTTCCAACCCATCATTTGTGGCATGGCTTCCGAATGGTTCCCATCATTTGTGGCATGGCTTCCCATTTTTTCGTATCATTTGTGGCATGGCTTCCAACCCATCATTTGTGGCATGGCTTCCGAATGGTTCCCATCATTTGTGGCATGGCTTCCCATTTTTTCGTATCATTTGTGGCATGGCTTCCAACCCATCATTTGTGGCATGGCTTCCGAATGGTTCCCATCATTTGTGGCATGGCTTCCCATTTTTTCGTATCATTTGTGGCATGGCTTCCAACCCATCATTTGTGGCATGGCTTCCGAATGGTTCCCATCATTTGTGGCATGGCTTCCCATTTTTTCGTATCATTTGTGGCATGGCTTCCAACCCATCATTTGTGGCATGGCTTCCGAATGGTTCCCATCATTTGTGGCATGGCTTCCCATTTTTTCGTATCATTTGTGGCATGGCTTCCAACCCATCATTTGTGGCATGGCTTCCGAATGGTTCCCATCATTTGTGGCATGGCTTCCCATTTTTTCGTATCATTTGTGGCATGGCTTCCAACCCATCATTTGTGGCATGGCTTCCGAATGGTTCCCATCATTTGTGGCATGGCTTCCCATTTTTTCGTATCATTTGTGGCATGGCTTCCAACCCATCATTTGTGGCATGGCTTCCGAATGGTTCCCATCATTTGTGGCATGGCTTCCCATTTTTTCGTATCATTTGTGGCATGGCTTCCAACCCATCATTTGTGGCATGGCTTCCGAATGGTTCCCATCATTTGTGGCATGGCTTCCCATTTTTTCGTATCATTTGTGGCATGGCTTCCAACCCATCATTTGTGGCATGGCTTCCGAATGGTTCCCATCATTTGTGGCATGGCTTCCCATTTTTTCGTATCATTTGTGGCATGGCTTCCAACCCATCATTTGTGGCATGGCTTCCGAATGGTTCCCATCATTTGTGGCATGGCTTCCCATTTTTTCGTATCATTTGTGGCATGGCTTCCCAATGGTTCCCATCACTTGTGGTCCCAATGGTTCCCATCATTTGTGGCATGGCTTTCCAACGGTTCCCATCATGTGCGGCATGGCTTCCCATTTTTTCGTATCATTTGTGGCATGGCTTCCAACCCATCATTTGTGGCATGGTTTCCCAATGGTTCCCATCATTTGTGGCATGGCTTCCCAATTCTTCAATCATTTGAGGCATGGCTTCCCAATTTTTCGTATCTTTTGTGGCATGGCTGCCCAATGGTTCCCATCGTTTGTGGCATGGCTTCCCATGTTTTCCCATCACTTGTGGCATGGCTTCCCATTTTTTCGTATCATTTGTGGCATGGCTTCCCCATGGTTCCCATCACTTGTGGCATGGCTTCCCAATTGTTGCCATGATTTGTGGCATGGCTTCTCAATGGTTCCCATCATTTGTGGCATGGCTTCCCAATGGTTCCAATCATTTGAGGCATGGCTTCCCAATTTTTCGTATCTTTTGTGGCATGGCTGCCCAATGGTTCCTATCACTTGTGGTATGGCTTCCCAATGGTTCTCATCCTTTGTGGCATGGCTTCCCAATGGTTCCCATCGTTTGTGGCATGGCTTGCTAATTGTTCGTATCTTTTGTGGTTCCCAATGGTTCCCATCATTTGTGGCATGGCTTCCCATGTTTTCGCATCATTTGTGGCATGGCTTCCCAATGGTTCCCATCATTTGTGGCATGGCTTCCCAACGCTTCCCATCATTTGTGGCATGGCTTCCCATGTTTTCGCATCATTTGTGGCATGGCTTCCCAATGGTTCCCATCATGTGTGGCACGGCTTCCCAGTGGTTCCCATCATTGATGGCATGGCTTCCCAATTTTTCGTATCATTTGTGGCATGGCTTCCCAATGGTTCCCATCATTTGTGGCATGGCTTCCCACCCATAATTTGTGGCATGGCTTCCCAATGGTTCCCATCACTTGTGGCATGGCTTCCCAATTGTTGCCATGATTTGTGGCATGGCTTCCCATTTTTTTCTATCATTTTTGGCCTGGG
>VSDK01006886.1:7500-14084 GCA_009767595.1 Symbiodinium kawagutii | reverse complement strand
ATGGTTCCCATCATTTGTGGCATGGCTTCCCAATGGTTCCCATCATTTGTGGCATGGCTTCCCAATTGTTGCCATCATTTGTGGCATGGCTTCCTATTTTTTCGTATCATTTGTGGCATGGCTTCCCAACGGTTTCCATCATTTGTGGCATGGCTTCCCAGTGGTTCCCATCATTAGGGGCATGGCTTCCCATGTTTTCGCATCATTTGTGGCATGGCTTCCCAATGGTTCCCATCATTTGTGGCATGGCTTCCCATTTTTTCCCATCATTTGTGGCATGGCTTCCCATTTTTTCGTATCATTTGTGGCATGGCTTTCCAACGGTTCCCATCATGTGCGGCATGGCTTCCCATTTTTTCGTATCATTTGTCGCATGGCTTCCAACCCATCATTTGCGGCATGGCTTCCCAATGGTTCCCATCGTTTGTGGCATGGCTTCCCAATTGGTCCCATCATTTGGAGCATGGCTTCCCAATGGTTTCCATCAGAAAAACCATCTTTGATCCTGATCCCAGCGGAGCCCTGTGCCAAGCATCCGTGGACTGATCTTTGGCCGCCTCAAAGTTCTGCAAGGCACGCGACCACGGGAGTTCAGTGACCATTCACCCACCTCCTTCGCGACGCATCATTTGTGGCATGGCTTCCCAATGGTTCCCATCATTTGTGGCATGGCTTCCAACCCATCATTTGTGGCATGGCTTCCCAATGGTTCCCATCATTTGTGGCATGGCTTCCCAATGGTTCCCATCATTTGTGGCATGGCTTCCAACCCATCATTTGTGGCATGGCTTCCCAATGGTTCCCATCATTTGTGGCATGGCTTCCCAATGGTTCCCATCATTTGTGGCATGGCTTCCAACCCATCATTTGTGGCATGGCTTCCCAATGGTTCCCATCATTTGTGGCATGGCTTCCCAATGGTTCCCATCATTTGTGGCATGGCTTCCAACCCATCATTTGTGGCATGGCTTCCCAATGGTTCCCATCATTTGTGGCATGGCTTCCAACCCATCATTTGTGGCATGGCTTCCCAATGGTTCCCATCATTTGTGGCATGGCTTTGAATGGTTCCCATCATTTGTGTCCCATCCTTTGTGGCATGGCTTCCCAATGGTTCCCATCGTTTGTGGCATGGCTTCCCATGTTTTCCCATCACTTGTGGCATGGCTTCCCATTTGTTCGTATCATTTGTGGCATGGCTTCCCCATGGTTCCCATCACTTGTGGCATGGCTTCCAAATTGTTGCCATGATTTGTGGCATGGCTTCTCAATGGTTCCCATCATTTGTGGCATGGCTTCCCAATGGTTCCCATCATTTGTGGCATGGCTTCCCAACGCTTCCCATCATTTGTGGCATGGCTTCCCATGTTTTCGTATCATTTGTGGCATGGCTTCCAACCCATCATTTGTGGCATGGCTTCCCAATGGTTCCCATCATGTGTGGCACGGCTTCCCAGTGGTTCCCATCATTGATGGCATGGCTTCCCAATTTTTCGTATCATTTGTGGCACGGCTTCCCAATGGTTCCCATCATTTGTGGCATGGCTTCCCAACGGTTCCCATCATTTGTGGCATGGCTTCCCATTTTTTCGTATCATTTGTGGCATGGCTTTCCAACGGTTCCCATCATGTGCGGCATGGCTTCCCATTTTTTCGTATCATTTGTCGCATGGCTTCCAACCCATCATTTGCGGCATGGCTTCCCAATGGTTCCCATCGTTTGTGGCATGGCTTCCCAATTGGTCCCATCATTTGGAGCATGGCTTCCCAATGGTTTCCATCAGAAAAACCATCTTTGATCCTGATCCCAGCGGAGCCCTGTGCCAAGCATCCGTGGACTGATCTTTGGCCGCCTCAAAGTTCTGCAAGGCACGCGACCACGGGAGTTCAGTGACCATTCACCCACCTCCTTCGCGACGCGCCTTGGTTCTGAGCAAGCCAAGCGTGGCGGTCAAAAAAAAGGTGTGGAGCCTGATGTATGCTGCCTTTATGAAAAAATAAATATGTATTTATATAATCATAACATGTATACATGTGAAAATTTAAAATATTTATATATATATATATATTTATTTATCTATTCAAGTATATATAGATACATACACATGCAGATTAGGTCAAAGAATTATGTTAATGTCAACCCCGGATTAGAACCCCCTCCCCCTAAACTAAATTGGACAGTGAACCTTTTTAAAGTATTTTTTTCAAAATTTGAAAGTGAACCAGGAGGTTATCTAAGGAGTGTGTGGTTCTGGGGTGGACATTATTCAGGGAGGAAATGAGGGTCTAACATGACGGTACTTGAGAAGCTTTAAAACTAGAAGGGCTCCTTTTAAAAGTAATATCAAGATCAATTTTGTGAAAACTCCATATTCGAGGAGGAAGTTATTGAATTCGGGAAGGTTTCGGGGGTGGACAGTATTCAGAGAGGAAACGAGGGTCGAACATGATGGTACATGAGAAGCTTTAAAACCAAAAGGTCTTCTTTTAAAAGTAATGTATGTATATAAATATATATATATATATATGTTTTTGTTTCGTTTTCAAAAAGGGCAAGTGAACAAGGAGGTTATCTAATGGGGGGGTTCTGGGTCAGTGAGGAAGGAAATGAGGGTCTAACATGACGGTACTTGAGAAGCTTTAAACCCAAAAGGGCTCCTTTTGAAATTGATATAAAACACGTGTTTTTGAAATCTGGAAATTGGGAAGCAGGGGTAAACTAACTAGGAGGGGGGTTTTGGAGGTGAATATCATTGAGGGATCACGTAGATAATGCAATTAAAATCAAAATTTTCGGCCGAAGAGGGGGTTAACTAAGAGGGAGGGTTATTAATCTTACCCTGGCATTACATGTTTACTTTCTGTCACGTTTCTGTCAGTGTGTGATGCTTTGGACGAGTTGGCACTTGGTTGTTGGTGATGATACTGAAACAGTATCCACATCAGTATCATGGAAAGTTGGTGGTGATCTCAAGATGGGCGTCATGAAAATGAAATGAACAATATATCTCTTTGAGTACTCTGAGCAAACCTGAAATAATTCATGTCCGTAGATATCGATGTTTAGATACCTGCAGGAAACAAACCTATACTATACACATCACATTTGCATAAATGAATGCAACACTGCTAAGGTTATATACTGTATCTGTCTCTAAATAATTGTGTATGAATGTACACATTGATAAATATCTACCTAAAGAATCGTGTATGTACTTAAATATTCATATATACATATTTATTCATTTTAAATGTAAATATTAATATATATGTAAATATGAAAATATACATGTGTATATATACATATGTAAATATGAATATATATGTGTATACATATTATATATAGATGCATTCATGCTAATCTGGGTCAGGTTCCAAGTGTGTCAAGAACTGCAGTATTGGACAATAGTCATCCTACAGTGGGATTGGGATGTTTGAAAAACATAAACTCGGCAGTATACCCCTTGGTACAAGTATCCCCGGATCAGGATCAGGATCTATGTGACCTGATTGTATGAGAGAGACAGGCTGACAGTCAGAACAAATTCACAACGCATCAAAAAGCGATGTTTGGGTTCCACGATTTCACATGGTTTCACCACGACTTCACATGGTTTCACCATGTTTTACCAGTTTCCACCTGCATCATCGTTGCCAGAAACCTCGATCTCCGGTCACCCGCCCGGGTCCCTGGAGGTGACCTCACCGGCGACCTCGCAGGTACCATCCCTGCAGTCGTCGCCAAGCGTCGAATTTGATGCACGGGTGCAGTCACGCCCCACTCCATCATGCGCATACGACCATGGCAAAGGACGGGCAAATGAGCTCTTGGGTTCATTCTGTTTCACCAAAAAGCAAACCTAATTACTAAAGATCCGCAGCAACAAAACGACAACAACAATGTAAAATCAATCCATATCAATCCAATAGAACTTTGAAGTGCTTTGCCTGCTGAAGAGTTGACTTTGAGATGCATCACTGGGAACTGTTGTGCAAAGCTGAACATTTTCATCCCCAGGTATCCTGAGGAGCGTATGTTTCTCCCTGTGAACCAACCCAATCAGAAGAGACTGGAGATTTTCAGGGAAAGCCTTCTGTCAGTTGGCATAGGTGTTCCCTTCCTGGGTTCCATCCCGACCAGCCTCAAGAATCGCTAGCAACAATGGCTCAGCCGCCATGGTTTCGTCTACGCCATTGCATGGCTTCGCGGGCAGTGCGACGAGTTCATACTCCAAAATTGTTGAGCGGCCACTATGGATGGAACACTGCCATTGTAAGATATTGGTATGCATGGCGCCTTTGGCATAGCCCGTGGCACCTTTGACGTTGGGTCAAAGCCAAGATCCCTAGGTATGATCTGGTTGAGATTGAAGGTGATCTTGAAACCACCAAGCAGTCAGTGATGATTGAGCATGGGATTCAGCACATTGGCTCAGCTCGTTAGCTATCATTAGTTGAACCCTTCCCCATCAACCATCATTCACTAAATCTTGAATCCAGATCCTTTACTCCTCCCACTCCGTGACACCAGAGCCTGGAGGGCTGCAGCCAGTTCGGAAGCATCGGCATCTGCAGCGGCGCATGCACTGATTGCGGTGTTGAAGCTGATGACATTGGGCAGCAGGTCATCAGAGGATCCTCCTGTGAACGCAAGCAGAAGTAATCAGAGCAAACCTCAAGGACCATGACGAAACCCCATGAATTGCGGTGATGGCGATCATGTTTCATTGTCACATCAATTGTCATAAACCAAATTTGCTTGTGACAATGTTGTTTGGCTAAACCTTTCGCAAGCAAACATTTGTTCAGACCAATGCTATGTGTGTTCAAATTTCATTGATTGATTGGCAAAGTCTCAGGCCTCAACGTGAATTGGCTACAGTACCCGTCGTGTATCGCTTCCAAGTCTGATCGAGTTTGATGGATCAGCCTGGTGAAACTCCAGGCCGCCCATGAATGGCCAACCCATCAGCCATTTGGATGGGAATTCCATCTGATTGTCATCACTCCGAGTGATGCTTGAAGCAGGGAGGTAGGAAGGGTCCGCCCCAGTTCACTGAAGAGGTACCCAGCAAACTACCTTAGAAACAACAAACAGAAAGTGTCACTGTGGTGACTAAAGCTATATCCCCTGATAATGAGACAAATGTACCACATGAGCAGCTCTTCAGTTCAAGAATTCCAATACAGCAATTGCTGCACAAGAAAAACAGGTTCAAAACAATACCTACCCCAAACAACATCCAACAGCAGCCGTTTCTCACTGGGCTCTAGAATAGACAGGGAGTTGTCTAAACACAACCCAAAAGAAAGTACCTTCCCTGTTGGGGGTATCTGATATGCATATGAGCATGGATTTCAGCTTGCCCTGGATGACAGGGCAATCAATTACAAATGCAATGACACCTGGATCAGTGATGCATGGTGAACATAGAACTACACAAGAAATGTATTCACACAAAGCATCATAATCCCTTCATAATTGATGGGATTAAAGCCCGTGTCATCAAACATTGTTCGTATATATATATATTTTTACATGTATATATGCATAGTTGCCGTATATGTACACTCTTCACAACTGGCACTGTGACAGTCCTTGAGTCAATGCCTCGAACATTGCCAGTGCTTTTTGCCACTGGTGGTTCTCCTTCAAAACGCCCATTGTAGCATTGTAGCCTAAGTCAAGACCAAGCGACTACAGAATGCAAGGGACCAGGGCCTTCAACAACTGTAGACTATGTGGTGGTTTCTCAAAATAGGGAACCACAAAAATGGATGATTTATTTCATTTTATTACTATACGTGGCTTAATGAAGGATGATTTGGGGTACCCCTATTTTGAGAAACGGTCATATACTGGAACTGGCTTCATAAGGCAAACAATAAACCCACCAGCAACGACGTTTTGACAACTGGCACTCACCCTGGTTCTGAAGACTTGTCCACCTGTTGGGATTCAACCTTGCACTATCAGGGCTTAGGCCCATGATTGGTTTGTAGGTTATCTGTTGCTACTACCCAGTTGCAGCTTTCGGGTTTCGTCCGCATTAAAACTAAGGACAGCTTTCTCATCGAGCTATCCATGGCTAGGGTAGCAAATAATGTTGTCCCGTCTCGGCCAACCCGTCCTGGTGCAAGCATGCAGCTTTATGTACGGTTGGTGGATTTTGCTCCAGATTGATACTGATTGGCATGCGGTACAAAATCCGTCATCGATGGTCATGGGTGATCATTGTTGATACTGGCCAATGATACTGCGTTGGTCATGGTTGCTAATAACATTCAACAATGCAGTTTCTCCTCATGGGCGAGAGCAAAGCATAATTGTTTTCTTCATCATGAGCTATGATTCACTTCGGGGATTCAGCCGCCTGCACTGGCTGGATAAGATCATTTTCGTTTCAATTCTCTCCATGTTTGGTTTCATGGTCCACTTCAGAGGGTTTTCTTGATAGCAAACATCGATTGTAAGAAAAGATATGAAAATTAGTACCCAAGTATATCCGCCAGTGCTGGGTATTGGTCAAGTATCACTTGAGTTCTTTTCCGAACAGCACATTCCAAAGTCCTCAGGTTGATGC